>KZ651267.1:380385-397929 GCA_001010745.2 Gerris buenoi | reverse complement strand
GCGGTATTTTTTTTACTCTAAGTATTGGGTCTGGGCCGTCTGGGGGGCACGTGCCCTCTCTGGATACGCCACTGAAACCATCCAACTATTCAATTGGCATGGAACTGTTAAAGTAATAGCAGATGTATAAAACCTTCCAACTATTCAATTGGCATGGAACTGTTAAAGTGTAGCAGATGTATACAACCTTCCAACTTTTCAATTGACATGGAACTGTTAAAGCATAGCAGATGTATAAAACCTTTCAACTATTTAAATGCCATGGAACTGTAAAAGTACAGCAGATGTATTAAACCATCCAACTATTCAATTGGCATGGAACTGTTAAAGTGTAGCAGATGTATAAAACCTTCCAACTATTCAATTGACATGGAACTGTTAAAGCATAGCAGATGTATAAAACCTTTCAACTAATTAAATGTCATGGAACTGTTAAAGTGTAGCAGATATATACAACCTTCCAACTATTCAATTGGCAAGGAACTGTTAAAGTATAGCAGATGTATGCAACCTTCCAACTTTTCAATTGACATGGAACTGTTAAAGCATAGCAGATGTATTAAACCTTTCAACTATTTAAATGTCATGGAACTGTTAAAGTGTAGCAGATGTATACAACCTTCCAACTTTTCAATTGACATGGAACTGTTAAAGCATAGCAGATGTATTAAACCTTTCAACTATTTAAATGTCATGGAACTGTTAAAGTGTAGCAGATGTATACAACCTTCCAACTTTTCAATTGACATGGAACTGTTAAAGCATAGCAGATGTATAAAACCTTTCAAATATTTAAATGCCATGGAACTGTAAAAGTACAGCAGATGTATTAAACCATCCAACTATTCAATTGGCGCATGGAACTGTTAAAGTGTAGCAGATGTATACAACCTTCCAACTATTCAATTGGCATGGAACTGTTAAAGTATAGCAGATGTATACAACCTTCCAACTTTTCAATTGACATGGAACTGTTAAAGTATAGGAAATGTATAAAACCTTCCAACTATTTAATTGACAGATGGTGCTATTATTAGTTCCAGCTTTATACTAAAATAAAAGTTATATGCAGGGCATTGCAATATTCATATACAAGTTACAATAATACTAGAAATGCTTAAAATAACACCACTTTAATTACATTTGGTTGTATTGCTTTCAGCTGCTCCTGTTATATGCTGAGCCACTACTCGTGGAAGTATCATGGAAGACAGACTTATTGAAGCTAAAGAAATGAAGTTTGTAAAGCATAGCTGAGTAAAATGGAGTGGGGAGTAAACAGCGCTACAAGAAAGGTATTGTTGCACTTCATGCATATTACATATTAAACTGATTTTTGTCGAATTTTAGGTATGTACTTGATATCTTTTTATATTACTTAATTTTAGCCAATACATGTGTATTTGCAGACAACTACTGGACCGGTTTCGATACAATTTGGCATACATGTTCAAAAAAATCCTATCCCGAGTATGTATAAAACCTTTCAACTATTCACTTGGAATGGAACTGTTAAAGTACAGTAAGTGTATAAAACCTTTCAACTATTTAATTGCTATAGAACTGTTCAAGTATAACAGATTATAAAACCTTTTGGACAATGTAATATCAATTATGAGGTGAAGCTAACAGGAGGGGCTCCGTACACTGTAGTTCAGCCCAATTTGGCAAACATGTTCAAAAAATCCTATCCCGAGTTTAAATCAAGAAATTAATTTTAGGTACAAATGTAAAGGCACCAATCCAAATAATACTGAATTAATTATTTCTTGAAAATGTTTCCGACAATTTTGATTTAAAAAATTCGATTGTAACGAATTTAGCCGCATTTTTTTTTTAAGTTATGAATGTGCCAAATTAGGGCGCGGTTTATGTTTGTGTGAGTGTTAGTCTTTTACACAAATCTACAGTTTCATTATGATCTTGATAAAATTTGCACTATTGACCTATAAACAAAAGGGAAGGTCACTGTCTGCATGAAATTTCAAAATTTAAATTTTGGTACACAAGGGTATAGGGTACAAATTTTAAAGTATTGTGCTTACCCCTTCACAATGCATACCGTAGAAAAGCTCTTTAAAGGCCCCCATTCACGATCAAACACTTTGCGAAAACCTGATCTCGGGCAAATTTAGGCCATACACGTTAAACAATATGTTTGCACAAACATCAAACAGCCCCATGCACGGTCAAAATATTTTGACCGTGTATAGGGGTCTTGAATACAGTAATTGTTATTACTTTCAAATTTTTCATTCATATTAGGCATTGATATTTTGGAATAAACGTACCGATTTAAAATTGGTTCTGTAATTTAGGTTTCATGCGTCTACCTAATTAATAGTATCTTAGGGACATAGCGGTAAATTTTATTTAACGATAACAGTAGTTTCTCTAATGTACCGTGTACGGGTAAAACTTTAAATGCTATGATAACTATAAGGGGGGTTAGAAAGTTATTTTTTTAATTTTAATTTTAATTTTTTTTTTTTTTAAATAATATCTGTAGTAAAAACCAAAAAGGCTTTGAGTCCAAAAATGCAACTTTTCAGGGAGCCAAAAACAATTCTCTTTTGAACAATTCTCTTTTGAACAATTCTCTTTTGAACAATTCTCTTTGAAAACTTTGAACAAATCTCTAAAAAAAAATTGTGAATACTTGCAGATCATATAATGCAATCCTCATCTTCTTCAAAGTATACTGTGTAGGATCCAAAAGCTTAGAACATCATTTCTTCAACACACTGCTACGTATTATCAAAAGTTTGGAAAAAAACCATGACTTACCCTTTGGACCACATTGATGACTGACTTAACTCCTTTTGACCAAAATTCGTAAAATTTTGAACTGTGTATAATAATTTGTATGCTGTTTATTAATAGTGTATTATCAGCATTAATAAGCTAGAATAAATGTTATTTAAATTTTATATTAAGTATATTTTAATATCCAACCACCCTAGTTTAATTATATTACAATAGCATGAAGATGTTGAATGACATAGTACATATATACTGCCTGGTCGAAAATAAGGTTTTGACATATTCAGGGTTTTGGGGGGTCGTTTTTGCCGTTTTTGATGGTCCCGAAGCCGTATCTTCATCCTAAATACGAGAAAACAGAGATTTTTAGTTAAGGTTTTTGTATTAAAGGACAATTTACTAAGCGAAATTGCCTTCAGTGACAAATCAGAAGGAAAAAGACCGTATCTGACGGTAGATACGGTAATTTCGCTTCTGAAATCACAGTCAATTTACGTCAACTTACACCACAGTTACGTTAAACCTGTTATATTCAGATAGAAAAACACCTTATCTACAGGTGTTTTCATAAATTTGATCCCCCAAAAAATGTATTTATTTAAATTAAGTAAAACTAATGTGGTTCTAAAGAGAATAAAATTCTTAATTCATTGATATAAAATAATGAAAAATCGGACGAATAATAAGGGAGTTATAAGCCTTTAAACTTTTAAAACTTTAAAGTCGATTATCTCAAAACTTTTTTGTCCAAAAAAACGGTAGATACGGTTTTTTGGCTTAGCACGGCAGTATACCTGTAAGTTGACTTATGCTCTTAATACTAAAATCAGATATCTCATTGGAGAATGTACAAATGCGTTAAATTTACTTAAACTCTTTATACTTGGCTCTACATACTTCTTACAAACTTAACACTTATGTATTAAGCTTAATATTTCATTAACAAAACAGGCTAGAATTATCACCACTAAGTAGATAATTTTTCTAATAAAAAGAAATTAAAATGTAATGCCTTTTTACTTTTGACTACAGATATAAGACTTAAGGCCCCTATGCACGATCAAACATTTTGCGAAACATGATGTTTGCGCAAACATTTTGACTGTGTATGGGGCTGTTTGATGTTTGCGCAAACATGATGTTTGACGTCTTAGGCCGAAATTTGCCTGACATCAGGTTTGCGCAAAATGTTTGACCGTGTATGGGGGTCTTTAAGGAATAATAGATCACGTGAATGCCGATGTCGCCATTCGTCTTCAATGAACTTTTAATTTAATTTGCACTATTTAATTTACATCTTAAGTATATGATCTTCAAATAGAGATTTTGACAACAACATAACACAAATTATGGACTTCAGAGCATCGCCATAGAGATAGAGTATATAACATTAGGCCAAGGGGTTCTTGATCTAGCCCCTATCAAAGTATGTTGAGGTTCGTCATTAGCCTTTGATGCCATAAAATTTAATTCTCTTATAATATATTAATACAAAATAAAATTAACACTAAAAAAACACTTATCTATAGACGAACATATATACTATCCGGTCTCGGCTAGTAGCCTGTTGAAGGTACATACGTGGATGTACTTACATGTTTTCGTTTAACATTATTTGTTGCATATCATTAAAATATTGATATACATAACAAAAAATAATATCTTGTGTCAAATACTTCGACAGTATGCTAATATTGGTGAATTCCTGTTATTCGCAGTGGAGTTTTTTTTGGAGAAAAATTTGAAAATGTGAACTCTCTAGGAAAACAAGAGCTACTTTACCCGTGTAATTGGAATTGGAATTATTTTCTCGGAATAGCTCCTTCCTAAGTAAATATTTACTTCCTAGCTTCTGTAGATTAATTCTCCTCAATTTATTTTTATCTAGTTTCAATTTCCCTCCTTAGATAACAAAGTTTCGAAAATCTCTTTTTCTATGTAGTCTTTGTCGCTCTTGGCTATTATGGTTTGACCGGATCAGTCTCGTGGGTACATTCTCATAGTTTTGTAAAATTTTGGAACCTTGTGTTCAGCAGTTAATACATAAAACGTTAGTGGAGGTCATCATGAAGTGTTGAAATAAAAAATTCTCTCGACGTAAAAAAATAATAAAATTCAGAGCAGATTTCAGCCGGTACAAGACTCCGACAAGGCAAGGACAAGAGTCTTAGTAGTACCAGAGTTGATTGGTTGATATGACTCACTGCACTCCCATCTTTCAATGTTTTAATTAATATTTTTTAAATTTCGGCACTGGTTCGGCTCTATAGTGGCTGAAAGCTGCTCTGAATTTTATTAAATATTATTTACGTGGAGAGACTTTTTTATTTCAACACTTCGTATTTGTTCACGAACACTGTGTTCAACATATCGCAACAATCTTTTCTATTGTTTAGTGGAACAATAAGACTAAAAATGATTGGTTAAAAGACCCTAAAGTCTGAAATAATACATCTCTGTCATCCTCCATTTGCTCAGATTCGGAGACCCGAATTTTATCAAAAAGTATGGTCCATTTTCTTACCTTATCATGCTTATCCATTTAATTCTATGTTTCCATTCATTAGATTTTTGTAATTTTTGTATGTAGTTTTGAGTATATCCCATCTATACGTTGGGGATAGAAACTTATATAACCCTTGTATAAATTAAATGGAAATAGTTACTTTATTGAAGGTTTTTATCACTGCTACACAAGCTACTACAACTACTTATCTGATTTTATTGAAATTTTAATGGTAGCTCAAATTAACCCATTGTTAGTCCCATATAAGTTTACTTTTTACGTCAATTTGTTTCTCTTCCACATGCGCACAAACGTATATCAATAGAACTTATCTGATTTTATTGAAATTTTAATGGTAGCTCAAATTAACCCATTGTTAGTCCCATATAAGTTTACTTTTTACGTCAATTTGTTTCTCTTCCACATGCGCACAAACGTATATCAATAGAACTTATCTGATTTTATTGAAATTTTAATGGTAGCTCAAATTAACCCATTGTTAGTCCCATATAAGTTTACTTTTTACGTCAATTTGTTTCTCTTCCACATGCGCACAAACGTATATCAATAGAACTTATCTGATTTTATTGAAATTTTAATGGTAGCTCAAATTAACCCATTGTTAGTCCCATATAAGTTTACTTTTTACGTCAATTTGTTTCTCTTCCACATGCGCACAAACGTATATCAATAGAACTTATCTGATTTTATTGAAATTTTAATGGTAGCTCAAATTAACCCATTGTTAGTCCCATATAAGTTTACTTTTTACGTCAATTTGTTTCTCTTCCACATGCGCACAAACGTATATCAATAGAACTTATCTGATTTTATTGAAATTTTAATGGTAGCTCAAATTAACCCATTGTTAGTCCCATATAAGTTTACTTTTTACGTCAATTTGTTTCTCTTCCACATGCGCACAAACGTATATCAATAGAACTTATCTGATTTTATTGAAATTTTAATGGTAGCTCAAATTAACCCATTGTTAGTCCCATATAAGTTTACTTTTTACGTCAATTTGTTTCTCTTCCACATGCGCACAAACGTATATCAATAGAACTTATCTGATTTTATTGAAATTTTAATGGTAGCTCAAATTAACCCATTGTTAGTCCCATATAAGTTTACTTTTTACGTCAATTTGTTTCTCTTCCACATGCGCACAAACGTATATCAATAGAACTTATCTGATTTTATTGAAATTTTAATGGTAGCTCAAATTAACCCATTGTTAGTCCCATATAAGTTTACTTTTTACGTCAATTTGTTTCTCTTCCACATGCGCACAAACGTATATCAATAGAACTTATCTGATTTTATTGAAATTTTAATGGTAGCTCAAATTAACCCATTGTTAGTCCCATATAAGTTTACTTTTTACGTCAATTTGTTTCTCTTCCACATGCGCACAAACGTATATCAATAGAACTTATCTGATTTTATTGAAATTTTAATGGTAGCTCAAATTAACCCATTGTTAGTCCCATATAAGTTTACTTTTTACGTCAATTTGTTTCTCTTCCACATGCGCACAAACGTATATCAATAGAACTTATCTGATTTTATTGAAATTTTAATGGTAGCTCAAATTAACCCATTGTTAGTCCCATATAAGTTTACTTTTTACGTCANGGAGTGTTAAAGTTCGCAATAGGTTTTCTGTTTTTGGGCAAAAAAGTTTAACTTATATACCAAATTTCAAGTCTATAGCGTCAATAGGTTGGGAGATATAATCCAAGTTGCGACGGACGGACAGACACACTACCAAAAGCATAAGGGTTTCTAGGACGACCTCGAAACCCTAAAAATGAGCATTGCAATTTGATCTGATCAACTTGGAATCCAAAATTGAATTCGAAAATGAACATCAAATAATTCATGCTAAACGAATTTTATTTTTTTAATTTTGAGTGGGCTTTTTTAAATTAAAGGTATTAAAGAGTAGATTAAAAAAATATATATATAACACTTGTGGAAATTGTTTTGTCAAAAACCACAAAATTTTCCTTGACCGTAATTTCCGCTATGGAAACATAAAAATAAGTTGTTGGGCCATAGAAGAGTTATCTGATTAAATCTGATGAACTGGAAATAAAAAATGGTAGATAATTCATGTCGTGGTTCATCAAATTAAAGATGTTTAAGTAGATAAAAATATACAATACTTGATAAAGGATTAATTTTTTTAACGCGGTTTTGTCAAAAACAAATTTCTTTCTTTGGATTTATTAGGTGAGGAGTGCCTCAAGATAGGTCTGGGGGTCCGAAGAACTATTGTCTGCCATTTAGTTTTTTAAGGTAACTATTGTCCACACTAAGTTAAGTTTTTGTATTATATATGGTTTTGTTTGATTTATATATTTCTGTGATTTATTCTACAACAGCCTTTTTTGTTTGGTCTTTCTGCTATTATATATATTAGTATTATCTTAACATTCAGTCCTACGTAACATTCAGTTCTCTTTAGCCTGCCATACATCTAAGCCAAAATGGTTTATTACTTTCACAATACCAACGAAACCCCTTTTTACGTGAGACTTGACGCACAACGATTAATTTTTTGTCATTTTATGATTATTTTTATATACTAGACATTTTTTTATTTCAAGCCCACATAAGACTCGTAGAAATTTGATATATATAAATAATCTTTTACCGCAGCTCATTTAGGCCTCAAATTTGTTTATTTTTAAGCCTATTTCTTTTTGTTTCTATTTCATATGTTTTCACATGCGGGAGCATTCTGGGATAAAATTTCTGTAAAATAAGGTACCACACTAACTTATTACATTTATTTAAAAAGGCCTATTATCATTTTTTTTTAAATTCTATTACCTGTTAATACTTATTATTTATTTTGCTTAATAATAATTTTATTAATTTGTTTGACTTTAAAATATGTCTTGTTTATTTCTTACTTTTATACAGAAATATAACCATTATATAGATATCATGAACTTTAGTTTTTGTCCGTAATTTTTATTTTAAATTCTTGGGACATCGACCCCATTCAAGTTTTTTCCTATTCTTACCCTTCTAATATTATGATAAGGTGGCTCTCACTTAGTACTCACTAGCACCCTAGCGGCCTGACTGAGCAGAGAAAATTTCTAGTAACAAATGTGGTCTTTTAAACATAACATTAGCGCCCTATCCACTGTCATTCTTTCCGTAAGGAAAGCCGATTCAAGTATGGGGTTCAAGAGGAAAGAACGGCCGGATTATAATCTTGCAAGATAATCCCGTCGCGCCATCCTCTCCATTCTTGTTAACTGATCAGTTTCATGTGGATGGGATAGAGATATTCCTTTCATTGTGTTTATGGCATCAAACGAAGGGATTGTAGTCACACGACAAGTCTGCAGGATGGAATGAGCGGATCGTCTCACAGGAAAGTGGTTGTGTGGATGGTAATGAAAATTATTATCAATCATGCAATGCTTTCCTTCTCGATCAAGAAAAAGGAAAGTCTGTCGGGAAAGAAGGACAGTGGATGAGGCACTATTCTCAGGCTGAAAATCTTGGGGTGGAGATCAAACTCAAAAATATTGGCAAGATCAAATGTCGTTTGGATGTCGGATGCATATCCACGATGTTCGTCATAATATATTTCGATTTATTTTATCCGGCATGGTGGCGGGAGTTTGTTTACCGACCAGGCTCCGGGTACAGGGATTGGAGGAAGTGTTGTCGTTAATTTTACTGCTCGATGTCGGGATCGATGACAAACCTCGTGTTCGCTCCGGCGGGAGAGGGAAGAGGAGGGCCAGTTACGTCGCCAGAAGTTCCGAAACCCCCGGCCCGCAATTTAATTAACATAACTCCGGGAAAGTTTAGGACGGCTTCCTCCAAAAAAAGGCGACGTACCGAGAGTCCTTAAAGCGTTCTCGGGAAGGCGAAGGAGGGAGAGATCGGAGCGGCGAAGAATCGGAAAGGATCGTAAAGGTTTTATAAAAGGAGTGAGAGAAGGATCCTTGAGGAGGACGGTGCATACTTGAGGAGATGGTAGGGATAGAAGAGAGGTAAGTATTGGAGTGGGAGGTCGGCCATGTTGATTTGTGCTTACTTAGCTAGCTGGTCCGGTCGTAAGACAGTCTGCCGAGTCTCAGATGCGCCGTGCCACCGCCGGCCTCTCTTGTACTGTGAGTACTTACCTCTACCTGTACTACCTGTCTAGTCTAGTCTGCTTCTGCCGCCCCCCACCCCTCCCCCCACCCCTTTGCCCTCTACCACCGCACTTTAACCGGCTTTCTTTTTTTTGGAAAAACTTTCCCGTTTTCGGACTTTTCGATTCGGTTTTCCTCGTCGACGTCCGGGATTTTTCCGTTAGTCCGGACAATTTTTTTTCCGGGTGCAAACTCGACTTTCAGTCGGGAACCGGCTGTGCCTAACTCGAAGATCGCGATTTCATTCTAATCTGACTTAAATTTTCCTAGGGTGTCCGCGACCTGAGGAGGCTGCGAGACGTGTGATATTCGCAAAAAGCGTTTACTAAACGCACGCAAGATAGCTAGGTGTTTGGGCCGTCGTGTCGAAACCTCGGGGCGTTAGACTCAGACTGACCACATACAGAATCCGTACCATTGCCACATCTTAGTGACCGATGCAAAATTTATTCGCGAATTTCATCCGTAGTCTTTTGTCTACGGATACTTAGAAATCCAAGTACATTTCTTCATCAAATATAAATAAATCTGAGTAGATAATGTCGTGCAATATAATTACTAGTCTTCATTATCAGTACTTATTGGATTACCTCGACACAAAAGCACTTCATTTAATATTAAATGAATACACTATATTTAAACTGATTCTGGTTAGGTTAGTTTTTAACAATAGTTTTAAAATTTATTTAATATCCAATGCCAACCTGTCAAAACAATAATAGGTTTAAGAAAGTGCGCGCTCTCTGCTTTATTCCATGCTGTGACAACCAGTTGGCGCCTTAATTCTAAGGCGACAACAAGTAGTCAGCTGATGCCTTGTCATTATTCAGTACGCAACAAGCCGTCAAGATTGTTTTTTTTTTTTTTATACTTTTTGTTTACTACTGTTAGGCGGGTTCTCTATAATTACACGTAAATATTCCAAGAAATCAATACTCAAGCCACCTGTAAACTTTTGTATTCGTTATTTATGCGTTTCACATAAACTATACAATATGTAATACATAATAAAGTTTAAAAAAAGCAACACTAATTTGTTTTAATTGTTTTAACACATTTTCATTGTTTTATATAATAACTATAATAATAAGACACCAATTTCAATAATGAATAATATGTATAGATTTATTTTTCGGTTTTCTTTACAACGAAATCTAAAAACAACTTAATGATTAGGGTGGAATTTTAATTAAAATAATTTGTTTTAATTTCCTCGAACTTATTCGAACTTTAAACTTAACACGCAATAGCCAGATGGTTATCAATTACAACTAAAAAATTTAGCCGGTCAATTATTCTTAAATGGTATTTACTTAAAAATGTTAATTTATTGTTCTCTTACTCGTTTCATGATTTCGTCACACAAATATTTATATTTGTAACGTATTAAATTAAAATGATTAGATAGTGGTGTTAATTTTAATATAAATTAAAAATATAAATCAATATATTAATATATAAATCAATATTGTAGAATGTTTATATTAATATAGTAGTATTTGAATTAATATAACCATCTTAATATTAATATAGTCAACTTAATATTTGTAACGTATTAAATTATCATGATTAGATAGTGGTCTTAGCATATAGTAATCTTAATATAATAAATATAGCAATCTTAATTTTAAAATAAATATGAACATTTTAGTATATACATTAATATAGTAGTATTTGAATTAATATAACCATCTTAATATTAATATAGTCAACTTAGTAGTAATATATAATATGATTGTAGTGTTATTTACATGAATATATTAATAACTCTAATTGCTTAAATCAACTATAATGGTATTCAACTGTAAAAAAAATCTTTTCTATTTATGCTGTTAAAACTGCAGTTTTTTAGCCAATTAGTTGAAGAGTTAAAAACAACGGGGGGGAGGGGGGGGAGGCTTACTCGAATGTATTGTTTTGACAAAGGGATATAATCTCTAAAATGTATCAAACCATAATATAGTGATATAATCTTTCAAATACATAAATTTACATATATGCTGTTTGGAAAAAGTGATATCATCTCTTATGTGTAAGAGATGATGTGCATGTGTGTGTGTGTGATGAGTGTCTCTTGTGTGTATAGATCGTTCAAAATTGTCCCGCCAAGCGATTCTCGACTGTATCGATAACTGCAGATTAGTTAATATTAGTATAACTAAATAATTAATTAAATAATAACTTTTTTTATCCAATATTTAAAATGTAATGTTCATAATTTGTTCTTTAGTAAAGTAAATAAGCAATAAAAATAAATAACATTATAATCTTAATGAATAATAATAATGTTTGTGAAGCTTTATTTTAATATTAAGTTGGCAATTGATTTTAATTTAATATTAATACATTTTATATAAGAATAATTAATAATGAAAAAACATAAAAATGTTTCTACTTTTATTTTGAATGAGTTTCTACAGTTAACAATACTACAATACTATATAATTTTATTTTTCCATTGATTAATCTATTTAGTATTCTTATTATACAATATATTCTTATTATGTACAAAGTAAACATATTTGTTTACTTACACTTCATTCAATAAAATTATTGTTTGTTGTTAGTAAGAATTCTATTAAGTTACTTTGAATGTTAAATTATTACCTGCAGTAAATTGCTAGCTGATAATGTGTAATGTTATGTAAACTTTATTGTTTTAAATAGTTACTAAAACACGAATTTATCCCCTGACCATTAAACATCATATACCTTGAAGACTAAACGATTACATCCGGGTAAATTACGATATTTTAATTTCTACTCCGATGTAATAGTGATTGTTTAGTTATGCTAATTTAAATATCATCATTAATTTCTATTAGTTAGTAAAGAATTACTTTTTTAATTGTTTTTATTTGTTTCTTTTAACTTTATATTGCTACAAAATAGCAAAATGCTGGTAGTATAGTATACCTAATTGCTGGTTTTTTTTTGTAAATATTCTCTTGTAAAATTCATTATTTTCAATATTTTTCTTTAAAAATGTGTTGGTCGCTTGTTCTAAATTAATATTCTTATTTAATATCGTCATTATTTTCAATATTTTCTCAAAATATAATGATATTTTGCTGAGGCCAATTGCTGTCTTTTAGTTAGTATTCTTATTTAAAATCGTCGTTATTTTAAATATTTACTCCTTAAATTAAGTTATATTGCCCAGGTCAATGGCTTTCTTGTAGTTGATCTTATGTAAACTCTATTGCTTGGTCAATTTTGTCTTATAGTAAGTATTCTTATGTAAAATCATTATTTTCATTACTTTCAGTATTTTCTCCTAAAATTAAGTTATATTGTCCAGGTCAATTGCTGTATTTTTGTTCTTTTAGTTAATCTTATGTAAATTCTATTGCTCGGTAAATTTTGTCTTTTAGTTTATTCTTATGTAAAATCATTATTTTCATTACTTTCAGTATTTTCTCCTAAAATTAAGTTAAATTGTCCAGGTCAATTGCTGTCTTTTTGATCTTTTAGTTAATCTTATGCAAATTCTATTGCTTGGTAATTTTTTTTCTTTTAGTTTATTCTTATGTAAAATCATTATTTTCAATATTTACACTTAAAATTAAGTAATATTGCCCAGGTCAATGCTGTGGTTTAATTATTAATCATATGTAAACTATTTTGCTTGGTTAACTTTGTCTTTTAGTTAGTATTCATATTTAAAATCATCATGATTTTTAATATTAATTCTTAACATTAAGTTATAGTGCCAAGATGAATTTCTGTATTTTAGTTATTATTCTTATGCAAATTCTATTGTTAGGTCAATTTTCTCTTTAGGTAGTATTCTTATTTAAAATCATCATTATTATTGATATTTAGTCTTAAAATTAAGTTATATTGCCCATGTCAATTGCTGTCTTTTAGTTAATTTTATGCAAACTCTATTGCTTGGTCAATTATGTCTTTTAGTTAGTATTATTACTTAAAATAATTATTATTTTCATCTTTACTCATAAATTTAAGTTATATTGCTAATGTCAAATGCTGTTTTTTAGTTCTTGTAGTTAATCTTATGTGAACTCTATTGCTTGGTCAATTTTGTCTTTTAGTTAGTATTCTTTGAAAAACATAATTATTTTCAATATTTAGTCTTAAAATTAAGTTATATTGCCCTGGTCAATTGCTGTCTTTTAGTTAATCTTATGCAAATTCTATTGTTTGGTCAATTTTGTCTTTTAGTTAGTATTTTTAAATAAACTAACTATTTTCAGGAAATATCTTAGAACCTGATATTTTTATTTATATTTATATTTACTCATTGAAGCTTAGTAACAAAAATATTCCATGTTGAATGCCTGAAAACATCCAACCTCCAATTAATTCAAAATTATTTTTTTCATATACCTGCATTTATATTTCTTACATGGTAAGAACTTATACCTACTTTACTTTCGCTGTGAGTAACGTACAGCTTTTAGTTGATTATCTATTATTATTATTATTATAATTTCATTATTATTACTATTAACTGGCTGTTAATGAAAATCTGTCCAAGATAAAAACTAAATGCTGTATTATTTAAAAAAAGTTAATGTAAACGTAAAATTATTTAATTTGAGTAAATAGCTTATTTAAATAAATAAGTATTCAAATAATAAATTTATTGCTTTACATAAATTTACACTGAAAAAAAAAAGAATAATTTGGTAAATTACTTAAAAAAAAAAAAAAAAAAAAAAAAATCCTCTATTGTTTCTATATATGAGTATTTTCTCTTAAAATATCATTACATCCGGGTAAATTTCTCTTATCAAAATGATAAGAAGCTGTTTTTGATCAATATATAGAATTCTTTCGTACGTATAATTGCGAAGTTATTCGTCTTACGTAATCCGATTAACATAACAATTATGTAAAAAAAAGCTGACTGCATTGCAGATTAACTATACTGTAGAACAAGGTAAAATTTTTAATCCTAATTGATTAAAAACCTTTTTAGAATGAATAATATTAATTTTTTTTAAAAAACCTACCTTCATTATTTCTTGAATTTAAGAATGTACATTTTTGATAAAAATGTACATATGTTTTTTTTATGCATTTTCCTTTATTAACTTATCTAATATATTATAAGTAAAATGCATAATGGAAGTTTAATAATAAATTCTATATCGAATGTATTAAATTCTCCGATCTCCATTAAATTCCTATATGCTTATTTAATTCTGAACCCTAATGAAATATTTCACATCTAACGTCTAAGTAGTCCACCATCCTCCATTAAATGCCTATTTTTTTTTTAACTAAAATTGTATTTTTATTAAGTAATAGAAATTGTAGTGGGTTCAACTACTAGTACTAGATGGGAATGTCTGTAGTCCACTATCATCCAATATATGCTTACTGCTTACCTAAAAATTGTAATTATATTAAGTAGTAGACATAGTAGTGGGATCAACTACTAGTACTAGATGCGAATGTCTGTAGTCAACTATCCTCCAATATACGAGTATGCCTATTTTTTACCTAAAAATTGTATTTATATGTATTAAGTAGTAGAAATAGTAGTGGGTTCAACTACTAGTATCAGACGGGCTAACGTCCGTATCCACCGTCCTCCAATAAATGCCTATTGTTTACCTAAAAATTTCATTTATATTAGTATTGGAAATAGTAGTGGGTTCAACTGCTAGCACTAGATGGGTTACGTCTGTAGTCCACCATCCTCTAATAAATGCCTACTGTTTACCTAAAAATTGTAATTATATTAAGTAGTAGAAATAGTAGTGGGACCAGGACCAACTACTAGTACTAGATGGGTATGTCTGTAGTCCACCATCCTCTAATAAATGCCTACTGTTTACCTAAAAATTTAATTTATATTAGTAGTGGAAATAGCAGTGAGTTCAACTGTCTAGTACTAGATTGGGCTAACGTCTGTAGTCCACCATCCTTTAATAAATGCCTACCGTTTACCTTAAAATTGTATTTATATTAAGTTGTAAACATAGTAGTGGGTTTAACTAATAGTACTAGAGGGGTAGGTCGAACCACTTCTTCGAACTTAGCAATTAGGTATTTGTACTAGCCCCATGGTTATGAGTTCCAGCTACTTATAAAAACTGTTACTCCCCTTATAAAAACAGAAGTGTGATATTCCTTTGTCCCAAAGTACATTGGAATAAACATCCTTTTGTCTTAATAGTTATTTAATCAATGCAATATCTAATCAAAAATACAAAGGGGAGTAACAATCTAAAGAACTACCGAACTTCTTAGCTCCCCCAACCTTCAATAAACGAATAATGTTTAATATTTTTATTTTTATTAATATTATTCAGAAGCCTGATTAGCCATTCCTCATCGAATGTATGTAATCCATCTACCTCAAAGACAAACTGAAAAACAAATAATGTTTTTTAATTTTTATTTATATTAACTCAGAAGCTTAATTACACATTCCATATCGAATGCCTGAATGCCTCCAACCTCTAATAAATTTGAGATTTTTTTATATTTTATATTATATATGTATATTAACTCAGAAACCAAAAAAGCCATTACAAATCGAATGTCCGTAACCCTCTAACCTTCAGCTAACAGAACATTTTTTATTATTTATATTTATATTACTCACACACTTGAAAATAAATTCCATCGAATGTCTCAAATCCTCCGACCTNTTTATTATTATTAACCACTGTCTTTTTGGCCATTAATGAATCAAGTGCCGCACATGGCCATGGGTTTAGATTTCGCGTCGTAATGCTCTGATTTATATGGCTCACTAATGATTAGACCATACTTGCTTCGGAGTAACAATGTTCAGGGGTCTAAGGGTCTAATGTGTGAAGTAGCAGGAACTCTGTACCACGAGGCTAGTAAAAAGGGCCTAAAATAAGGCCTAATTGCTAGGTTCGAACAACGTCCTACCTGTCTAGTACAAGTATACTAGGACCTTATTACTACTAACTGGGACTTGAAGGGAAAAGTGCTTGCAGACTGGAGTAAAAACCATGCGATCTTCTCTTCTTATAAGTTCTACTTCGCCTTTTGAAGAAAATACTATAATCCAGCCCAACTAGACACTATTGATCTTTTGTATGTCATAGATCAGCAGCATCCAGATTGACCTGGGTTATAATATAACTAGACGCATACTCGCTATCTCGAGTGTTGATCTTCTTATAACTTCTACTTCAAGTTTTGTAGAAATTACTATAATCCACCCGGAGTTGATACTGTTGATATTCTGTATATTAAACAAATAACACCAATATCAACAGAAGCTGGATTATAATATCACTGGAAGAATACTGGTTACCTTTTGCGTTGACCTTCTCAACTCTACTTTTAATTTATAATATAACTTATAAGATCATCAACGGGCACTGAAGATACGTCAAAAAAAATCATACAATCAAGTAGACCAGAGTTATTTGTTATCGCTGACATTCTCTCGGACGTAGTACTCTAAAAATATCGGGAATAGGTAGTACCATAATGAATAAAATTTAAATTTTATACCAAACCTACTAATATTTAGAGCTGAATTTAACTTAACTGAAAAATAATCATTAATTTGATAAAAATATCTTGTGTTTCCAAATTTTTTTATGAGTAGGTGCTATTTTATATTGGTAGAAAGTAATAATGTTTTATCCGTCTTAATTATCACTACATATGATACAAACTTGTGAGTAGATGAATGCTCATCTACTCGATGATATTATAAGTGATGAATATGCTTCACCTCACTGGTGTTTGGACCAGATATATTGGTGTTAGGGCAGTGGCTCCACTCGATTGTAAGTGCATTGTGAGTATAGAGTATAGATGAATACTTATCTACTCAATGTTGTTATATGCCATTTTCTTTATTAGTTGTCCCCTTTAATATATTTATATTCTTATCTTTTGAGTATTCAGGGGTTTTTTAAAAAGTTAAAATTAATAAAAAAGAAAGCTAACAATTTGCTTTTTTTATATATTAATATTTATTTGGTAATATTTCGTCTCCTATTTGAGACATTTTCAAACCTGAAAATTAACAATTTAAAATTACAATCGATCTTTTACAATAATAAAATAAAAATTATACATATAGAAATGAATTAACTATAAATTATATTAAATTGGTCATGCTGAGTTATAAAA
>KZ651267.1:362342-378074 GCA_001010745.2 Gerris buenoi | reverse complement strand
GTAGGGCTCTATTTTATCCCAATTTTGTTGAATTATCTTATAAGTATCTTGAAGAGATATGCTTGTAAACAGAGATTGTATGTCAAAAGAAACCATAATTTCATCTTGGTTGATAGATATGTTTTTAATTTTTTCTTTAAATTCGAGAGAGTTTTTACAATCCCAAACATTATTATTGTTTAGAAAATTTAACGTGGGATTATTATTGTGAGTATAGAGTATAGATGAATACTTATTCATAACTATTTGTTAGGTGGTGATTCGAGTACATTAGATTTACTAATACACTGTAAAATGCAATAATTACATTGAATACAATTTTTTAATGCAAGCATTATTAATAATTAATAAGTCTAGCCATTGTGGTTTTTTGAAAGTAATACTAATTTTTCTTTTATTTACTACATTTAAAAACTAATAATAGATAATTTGCATTACAATTTTTTATACATGAATTTAAACATATAACTATCTTTATTTTTATTCTTCTTTGACCGATCTTGATTAAAAAAATCAATTAAAGCTTCTTATTATAAACTTAATATATAATTTATTAATGTATTTAAATTTTAAACTGAGTTTTTTTCGATCCAATTAATGAATTAATTTGTCAAATTTCGAATAGGAACCTATAACCAATATATTATAAATATTTTTTAACGCAATAAAACTTAGAAATCGGTATTTCTATTTAGTAATAATCCGTGGTCAACTGTCTGTGAGCAGATTAGGCCTGTCAAAAGGCTTATAAACTTTATATATTTGGTATTTCTAAATGCTAATATAATTTATTTTAATTAATTCTTTTTTTTTACATAAAAAAGATTATAGAGGAATATGTTGAATCTAAAGATTATCTAGAATTTGTTTAGTAAGAAATTATTAAGCTCTAAAGCCTGGAATAACAGGTATAACTAATGTAATGTTAATTTCTTAAAAATAATATTAAATTTTAATACTTTAAAGAAGCTTTTGTCTTGTAATTAGTGCAAAATAAGTCAACTTCACTCGATAGTATAAGTGCATTGTGAGTAGATGGATACTTATCTACTCAATTTTTGCTAAGTGTGGAACATATCTTATCTTTCTAGAGTTCGAACTAGATATATTGGTGTTAGGAGAGTGGTTCCACTCGAGAGTATAAGTGCATTGTGAGTAAGATGGATACTTATCTACTCTATTTTTGCTAAGTGTGAAACATGACTTATCTTTCTAGAGTTCGAACCAGATATGTATATTGGTGTTAGGAGAGTGGTTCCACTCGAGAGTATAAGTGCGCTGTGAGTAGATGGATACTTATCTGCTCTATTGTGCTAAGTATGGAACATTTCTTATCTTACTAGAGTTCAAACCAAATATATTGGTGTTAGGAGAGTGGTTCCACACGAGAGTATAAGTGCGTTGTCAGTAGATGAATACGTACTTATCTACTCTATTTTTGCTAAGTGTGGAACATGTATTATCTTTCTAGAGTTCGAACCAGATACATTGGTGTTAGAACAGTGGCTCCACTCGAAATGTACATTGAGATTAGATTGCTACTATTCTACTCTAGTCCCCATAGATTTAATTAATTCTGACTACTTTAAAATAAATAGATCCCTAAGGTCTAAGTTTTAAAGTCTGCGAAGAATGGGACAGTGTCAGCCACTTTGCATATCTAATATCTATTTATTGCGATTATAATTGTAAAAAAATGTCTTAACTCTCTGGAATTCGAACTAGATATGTTAGTGTTGGGACTGTGAGTTTTCTACGAGTGAAAGTTTATTGAACAACCTAAGTTCATTAGTTACGTCCTGACTCAATTCTAAGCAAACTAGCTGAAATGTATGCTCTTACTCATAACACGGTATATTTCTGATAAGTTTACGTCTATTACTAATATAATGTAGATTAACAATGTAGATTAACGGAATGATTAATTTGAACTTGATTTTTTCTCTGAAAAATGTTTCCGGGTGGTTATATTGTAAAAAAAATATGGCGTATATATTATATGAGCAAAATGCAAATTTTTCTACGCGAGTTCTTTATGCGCTTTATCACTAAATACAAAAGCAATAAAAAAAATCAGGAATGTTGGCACATTTATTAAGCTTTAAAATTACACCAAAAACATCTTAACTTGTCAATTAAAAGTCGGTCATTTCTGGTTATAAAAAATAAACCCATGATTAAAATTCACTAATTAAATAAATTAAGTAATAATCACAGTTAAAATATAGATAACTCACAAATACAATTTATTGTCCTGTCAGATAAGCTTATGCTAGCTGATATCCTGTAAATAAATGGATGTATATGTCGAGAAAAAATCTTGGCATATAGTGGGAATGTATAATTTAGTGTTAGGATAGTGTACTGATGCATGATTTAATTTGTGCAATACAATCATGCACACTTAACGAGAGAAGTAGAATTCTAGAATAGAACATTATAAAAATATATTGGAATTAGTTAGTTGGGGAAGGCCGTTCATGTTGAATGATACTATAAAAAGTAAAGGACAGACATTTGTACGAAATTGTAAAGATTTTAGATAAGAAGAGAAAGATTGTGATATACAGGATGACTGGCGATATATGTGAAAAAATAAAGTATGTTGTTCTACCCCTCAAGGGCTACAAAAAACATAATATAAACCATGGGTCAAATCTTTACCGTTCTCCCACAAAATCAAATTTTAAGATTTTTTTTAAGATTCCAAAAACGCTTATTGCATTAAAAGTATAAAAGCTAAAATAAAATGATTGGCACCGTTGTAAAACTGACAAAATTGCCTGTAAGAAAAATGCAATTTTTATGCCTTCAAATTATGTGACAAAAATGTTATACAAATTTGATTTTTAAGAAAAAAAAAATTAAAAATATTCATTTTTGAGGTCCCATATCTTGGTAATGAACCGAGCTCAAACTATTCGGACTTTAGGAAAAACTTTCTTATTGACTATCGTTTCGATCAATATTAATATTATCACCCATTCATTAGATGGAATTTATAGCAAACTTCACTTTTTAAAGTGAAAAAAACCATGTTTATTGTTGCTATTGTTGACACAAAGATGAGTAAACTAAACCAACCTTGCTTGTTTTTAATTATATACTCACCTGTAAGTAAAGAATTGCAACAATAATCACGTTTCTTTTTTACTTTCAGCGAAGTTTAATAAAAATTTTACCCAATGAATGGGTGATAATATTAATATCAATTGAAACGTTAGTAAATAAGAAAGTTTTTCCTGAAGTCCGAAAAGTTTAAGCTTTGTTCATTACCAAGTTATAGAACCGCAAATCAATTGATTTTTTAATTTTTTTCTTAAATATATAAATTGTATACTTAGTTTGTCATATAATTTGAGGGCATGAAATTAAAATTAAACGTTTCTAATTGGAAATTTTGTTACCTTTACAACGATACCAAATATTTTGTTTTAGCTTTTTATACTTTTGGAGCAATAAGTGTTTCTATAAGAAAAGATCTTAAAAAATCATTAAATTTGACCTTGCGGGAAAACGGTTAAGATTTGACCTATGGTTTGTATAGCGTTTTTTGTGGCCCATAAGACGTATAACAACCTACATAATTTTTTCACATATAACGCCAGCCACCTTGTATATTTCCAAGAGGTTAACTATATTTTAAATTAGGGTAATGTCTATGTATGAGATAAACATGTAAACTATTATCAGGGCAAAATCAAAATGGAGACCAAATTTTAAAGATGAATTGAAGATAATAACCATAACCATAAAACGTCATTCGAACGGAGAAGAATACGAGTGTTGACGTGATACTTAGTATGTTCAAATAGAGGTTTTTAAAAAATACGGTTGCAGAGAGTAGAAGTCCACTAGATGCTGACGAACCATAATGGTGAAACAAATATGTTTTTAACCCAGAAAATATTATTGTTTGGTAGAGAATGTAACTACATTGAATGAAAAGCATAGTCTGCGGAAATGATTGTGGATGCTAGAAGACCAGTATCTGCAGTGACAAAATGGTGAGAGATATTCATAGCCCTAGAAGAGAGTTCATGCAATCTCGTTATTTGAATCTTTTAGAGCAAGCCTCTGGTGCATATATAGCATATGTGGCTTAACTTTCGTCGCTTAACTTAAGCGTTTTCTTTTAGATGGCTGACGCATGAGAGATTTAGTGGACGGAATGAGGAATCTAAGAAGAAAGTTGTGTTTTAGAAAGAAGACTGAATGAATGCATATGAATGGCTGAACTTGAAGAGGATCCACATAGATTGCAGAAGCCTGAAAATATCGGGAAATCTTAGAAGAAAAGTAGAGTGTTAGAATTAAGGCTGAATGGATGTTTATGGATGGCTGAACTTGAAGGATCCACGTAGATTGTGGAAGCCTGAAAATACTGGTAAATCTATCTTAGGAGAAAATTAGAGTGTTGAAACAACGATTTGGATCATCAGAACTTGTATGGCTATCATTTTGACCGTGTATGGCGGCCTTCAGCCTTCCACGGTCTGATGCGCCAAAGTTATTGAAGAGTAGTTCAATAAATATAAATTATCAAGTAACATAAACTATATTAAGTTATGTTTAACACTTAAATGAATATAATATTACATCCACAAGTTTTATAATTTAATTTTGAAAAATTCGTAAANTTTTTTTTAAATGTATAGGAAGGTAAAGGTAGATTAATTATAAACATGATTGAAATAAGTATGTAATTACAATAGCAGAACATTTAAAATAAATTGTTCATTATTTAATTACACTTTTTAAATTAGCGATAAGGTTAAATAATTAAAATGCCTGAAGAAGATGCAGTAGGACATCTCTAGTGCAGTTTCATACTATATTTCAATAAAGGCAGCATAATATCAATATTCACTTATATTTTTTTTCTTTTTGGCGACTGTATCTCCATAGATTAAGGATTCTATTTTAGGGGACTAGAGGTAACTACAGTTCTGGCACTTCTTTAAATAGATACTCCCCCTATAAAAAATCAGAGGGGAGTAACATTATAAAGAAAGTGTAAGGAATGTTCTTCTTTAGACTGTTACTCCCCTTAGAAAAACAGAAGTGTGATATTTCTTTATCCCAAAGTACATCCTTTTTTCTTAATCCTTATTTAGTCAAAGGCATTTATCTTCTAAAACATCGTAGGGGAGTAACAATCTATAGAAGTACCATAGTTTCCTCTATTAGGCGAGGCGATAAGTCTCTATACCGGATTACTGCTTCAACTAATTTTTTTTTCTAGAAGAGCTAATTTTTTTTGGGGTCTAAGTCTAATATGTTTATAATTCTTATTGTCTTAATAAAGTATCGTGTGGTAATAAAGTCATTTATCTTCTAAATAAACATAGGGGAGTAACAATCTAAAGAAGTACTAGTGAAGCATTATTAATCATTCTTCGTGAATTGATAAGGGTCTATAAGGGTAGCTTCAGGTGGACAGTAACTAACACATAATAAGCTGTTTGGTATCGATTATAATCCTCCCTAACCCATTGTTATAATGGAACGAGTCAAACTGTAGGTAAAGGAAGAGGGTAATAGGTAATACTACAATGTGGTTGTTACCATGGAGGTGTGGGCTCATCCTCCACAGGTTGCAGGGAGAGATATCATGACCCTATCGAAAATCGATTGCATTCCCCCTTCATCCCCCACTCCCATAATTGTTAGTCCTATTTTCATACCACCCAACCTTAAAGTCCGACTAACCTATATATACTTAAAACACCATGGCTTTATCATAAAGCTATCCTGTAGCTTATAATAGGTTTGTTCCAACCACACTTCAAACTGCACGACGCATGTGCATTAGCGAAAAACGTTCAAGTGTGGTCCGATGCGCACGTGCCGTTTCTTAATCCAGTTTCAAACCAGTTTGAAGTGTGGTTGGAGCAAGCCTAATGTGGAGGTAAACCTGTAAATTCTATTTCAGCTAATATGCCCTTTATTAATCGACTAGCTTTGCAACGGAGTGTTTTGCAGGGATCCCCACCAGCAGTCCCCACCTGTCTATTTGATTCTAGAACTTAATTATGTAAGGAATGATGACCCGCATAACTCTGAACCTTTTTTTTTTAGTGAGTATAGGTTTCATAGAAAAAACATCGGTCCGAGACAACTCAGACAAACTTTTTCATATTTAAGTTCATAATTACTTAGCCCAGTGTTTGCCATTTATTAGTTTTCGTGTTTTCGTTGGTACATTTAATGATTATTTAACAATTCACCAAAATTTATCTTAAAAATAACCTCCTCGGCGGGGAATCGAACCTGGCCTCTCTCCGTCCTCGTATAAAGCTATTTTCTTAAGAACTAGATTTTTCTCGGGAAAACGGCTTATATTGTCGAAATTAACTAAATTTTTGAGTCTTTTAATAAAAATTGTCGGAACCATTTTCGAGATATAATTGTTTCCAGAACTTTTGGTAGGTGGCACCCCTAAATTTGGAGCTAAAATTTATTTCTCGATTTCGCCTCAGGGTATGATTTTTCTGAACATAAATACCCAATTTCTATTTTTAATGTATTTTAGGCTCCTCGCATCTGCTAAGACGAAAGACAGATGTATTTTTAACAACCACTTTTTTCGCGCCATCACAATACTTTCTCTTTGTATGATAAAAGTAAAAATAATTAAGCAGAAATCTTACAAAAACTGTTAAAAAAAAATATAGTTTTTGACATTTGTACCCCCTGCATCCCTGAGTACCTAACACAAATTTCCCTCCTTTTTTGAATGTTAAGTGCGCTCATTTTCCAAACGACATACATAATACGCATTCATATACAGACACGCTTCTTCATACATTGTATAGATTTAGTTTATACTTTCAAGCGTGAGTTTATTCTTATTAATGTGACCTTGAATTCGTGCTTTGCTTACAAGCGGGAGTTTTTTTTTTATTAATGTGACCTTGAATTCGTACTTTGCTTACAAGCGGGATTTTATTCTTATTAATGTGACCATAGGTTTGCTCCAACCACACTTCAAACTATGAAGTTTGAAACTGTCCGACGCGTGCGCATCGGACCAAAATTGAACTTTTGTTTCTTATGCGCATGCGTTGGACAGTTTCAAACTAGTTTGAAGTGTGGTTGGAACAGACCTCATGACTTCGTACTTGGCTTTCAAGTAGGTTTGTCCACTATTAAGTTAATTATAAAGTTTCTAGGGTCCCTGATAGCTAGGGTCCTTGCTATCGTTCGTGCTTTGGAATCAGGGGATTGCTGGTTCGATTTCCGCATTCGCCAAGTGACTCAACTTGCACTTATATTCACCTAGCATATATACTATGTAAATTGTTGCTACTTAGATGAAGTTGTATCCATTCAGTTGCAAACGTTAACTAATAAACCTCGATCTTGCTAATGGGACTACGTGTGGTAATAATATGTCGTATATCTCGAGATTGCAAACTAATTTCAGGCATAATTAGAACGAAGTTCCATAAAGGCCCCTATACGCGGTCAATCATTTTGCACAAACCTGATGTCGGGCAAATTTAGACCATTGACGTCAATCATCATGTTTGCGCAAACATCAAACAGCCCCATACACGGTCAAAATGTTTGACCGCGTGTATGGTATGGGGGCCTTAAGGCAGCGTCTGGAGCCCGGGAGTGAATATGAAAAAACGACTGTCACAAAACCCACCGTCACGAAATCGACCGATGACGATAACTTGAGAAAATTATGACAGATTTAGTTGAAGTTTAGTACACATGTTCATTTTACCAATGCTCGGGAAGAGCATTGGACAACGTTATCCGCCCAAGTCTTCCCACACAACGCTTGCGTGAATGTAAGGTTCAAATGTAAAATTGGAATTTTAGACGAAATAAAATTCTAATTTCATCTATTCAATGAAACAACTTTTTAATATTTTTTTTTTTAAACACTCACTGTCTCTGCTATGAAGTGTTAAACGTTGTGTTAAACAACGTTTTTGCCAATATCTCTTGTTCTAAGGTATCGATTTTAATAAAACTTTATACACATCGTCTAAAGAACAATTGAAACAAGCATAAAAAATGTCAACCTAATTCATGTTGAAGTTTTTGTGTAGTGAAGTAATATATTTTATAATATTTTAAATTGGGTAGGCATGAGGGATAGGGAACAGTCCAGTTCCCTCACTTTACTACAACCATCCTCTTTAATTATCAACTCATCAAGATTATCTTTTTTCTCAATATTCAATACATATTTCCTGCAAGACGCTCGCTTAAATGATTGAAAAAATCTTTTCTTTTAATTTTGCCTTAACTTCGCTAAATTTAAATACAGTAGAACCTCGATAAGAAGTGTCTCAAGGGGATTAGGGAAACAGTCTTGTTATCGAGGTGCTCTTTTTGTAGAGGGTCGTGTTATCGATGTGATTTTGACTATCAGTCGTTTATAGAGGTTAATAGAATGTTGGGAGTGGGGTAGGGTGGGGTTTTCAAGTCTAGACTTGTTCAAGGTCGACCTATTCCTGTATAGAGTCGCGTTATAGAGGTTGATTTCTCAAAACGACTTGTTATAGAGGTTCAAAGCTACCTTGTGAATTGGAAAAAATCCGTGTTATTGAGGTTGTTTGGATAATAATAGTCGCGTTATAGAGGTTAATTTAATATTATGTGTAATGGCATCTCAAGGGGATTTGAAAAGTGCTCTTGTAATTGATATTTTCGTGTTATTGAGGGCCGTGTTAGCGAGGTTCTACTTTAGTTAAATACTTTTAATTTTGTCCTTTTTCTAACCCCGTCATGTATAAGTAGTTAGCATCGTATACTTAGCAGTGTGATTTTATAATTTATATTTAATTAAAAGCGTAAGGAACGTTCCTACCGGGTGTCCCGCGACACCACACGTATTTCTTCTAGTTTATGCTAGATTAATTTAGATGTCAACAACTTTACCCTCACAGAACATTGATATTAAATAAGATTTTTTTTACGCCGTAACGAGATTATTAATATCTCCATTACGTGCGTAATAAAGTAAATACATTAAAATAATTTTTTTTAAAATATTTTTTTTTTTTTACTTGGGATCATAATGTGTTAAGGACGAGGGCAATCAGTTAGTTCTATCATCCCAATCATCAATTATATTTAAGGAATTAGACCCTTTAGACAATTATTCAACCTGATGATCAGTTTGATAATCTGATGATCACATGATCTCTTCTTTATGGGATTCAAAACATGAAACTAAATATTGTGGTGCTTCAGACAAGTTCGTTTGAACTAACCTAGGTAATGGTAGGATCAGTCAAATTATTTATTTACACACTGCATCCATGCGCATTGAAACATGAAACTAAATATTCTAGTGCTTCAGACAAGTTCGTTTGAACTAACCTAGGTAATGGTAGGATCAGTCAAATTTATTTATTTACACACTGCATCCATGCGCATTGAAACATGAAACTAAATATTCTAGTGCTTCAGACAAGTTCGTTTGAACTAACCTAGGTAATGGTAGGATCAGTCAAATTTATTTATTTACACACTGCATCCATGCGCATTGAAACATGAAACTAAATATTCTAGTGCTTCAGACAAGTTCGTTTGAACTAACCTAGGTAATGGTAGGATCAGTCAAATTTATTTATTTACACACTGCATCCATGCGCATTGAAACATGAAACTAAATATTCTAGTGCTTCAGACAAGTTCGTTTGAACTAACCTAGGTAATGGTAGGATCAGTCAAATTTATTTATTTACACACTGCATCCATGCGCATTGAAACATGAAACTAAATATTCTAGTGCTTCAGACAAGTTCGTTTGAACTAACCTAGGTAATGGTAGGATCAGTCAAATTTATTTATTTACACACTGCATCCATGCGCATTGAAACATGAAACTAAATATTCTAGTGCTTCAGACAAGTTCGTTTGAACTAACCTAGGTAATGGTAGGATCAGTCAAATTTATTTATTTACACACTGCATCCATGCGCATTGAAACATGAAACTAAATATTCTAGTGCTTCAGACAAGTTCGTTTGAACTAACCTAGGTAATGGTAGGATCAGTCAAATTTATTTATTTACACACTGCATCCATGCGCATTGAAACATGAAACTAAATATTCTAGTGCTTCAGACAAGTTCGTTTGAACTAACCTAGGTAATGGTAGGATCAGTCAAATTTATTTATTTACACACTGCATCCATGCGCATTGAAACATGAAACTAAATATTCTAGTGCTTCAGACAAGTTCGTTTGAACTAACCTAGGTAATGGTAGGATCAGTCAAATTTATTTATTTACACACTGCATCCATGCGCATTGGAAAGTTTCTATCGATTTGTTGGGGAAGGGTGGGGGGAGAAAGGATGAGGAGGGGGAGCAATGTCTCTCTGAACGTTCACCAACCCAAAACAAACCCAAATATGCAATATTCTATACTTCGAAATCTTAAATTTAATTAATACGTCAAAACTTTAATTACTTCACCAATTAACTCAATAATTTAACGATTAAATTACTTTAAATTAATATTAAAATGTTTTACTTACCATGTTGATACAATTGCTCATCCTGAATTTATTTTTTACTTAAATAAGTAGTCTTTTCTACAATTATAATAAACATAACGCTACACATTTATCTTGTTTTGAACTGTAAATAGCATCATGAATAAATAAAAAAAAAATAATAATAATAAAATAAATAAAATAACTAATTAATAAAAATTTACCTTTGATGTCTTTTTCTGATTCAAGTATTAATAATTAACGGTATTAGTTAATTAAGTAATTATTTAAAAGAATCAAATTGCTTTAATGGCTTTGTATTAATTAATTATTATTGTATTTTTTTTTTTAAATGTATAAATTAGAGACCATTTGGCAATAAATACATAATAATATACGTGTAATCAAATTTTATATTCTAAATAGGAAAAATTAATTTAAAATGATTCATTATCAAAAATTTCTTATCATTATCAACTCTTGCTGTAAAAATGTGTTTAATGATTACACTACTATTTATATAATTCCTACTTCTGTTTGGAATGCATGAATGAATTAATTATAAATGAACGCAGTATTTATTTGAATTAAACATGAGGCTTCATTATGAATGAAATCACGACTCTGAATATAGCTTGTTTTTGAATTGGAAGTAATTCTTTAGTTTTTTTTTTCTTTCTTTTGTAAGGCGTATTATTTATTTTTATTGATGTTAACATGTAAAACATGGCGCCTTCGCTGTCATTCATAATTATTTTGATTAAAATTTCATTAATCATTAAGTTTTATTAATGTCAATTTATTATAATTGGTTCTTCAGTTGAAATTATGAAGTTTTTTTTTTTTTAGCATAGTACCTTATTTTTAATCAATTCATAAATTTTTAATCAATTCATAATTGTTTCTCATAACGGGGGAAAAAATAATTTTTAGATAAATTAGAAAATATAATATTTTATCACTTAGACTCAATTTCTCTCGAGGATTATAGCTAAAAAAAATTGATATAGTTAATTATTTAATGGAATAGCGATAAAGAGATGTAAATGTCTGAAATCAGTATTAAAAATTGTGTAAAAAGCTTGAAAATAACCCAAGGGGGTTGAAAATATAGCGTATTGAAACTTAATTTGGAATGTAATTTTTGAACGTTTATAGTATATTATACAGCCATAAGGAGGAATACTTATATTATTAACTATACTTTTATTATAATACATATATGCTCTCCAATTCTAACTTTTAATTTTTTAAAAAATATAAATATTTGAAAAATATTATAATTTTAGCTTTTAAACTAAGGAATAATGGAAAAATCTTAGAAATTAGCCCTTTAATTCCTTTTAGATACGATTACTAAATAAATAATTTATTTTAATTAACAAGTTTTATACGTATTAATCTTCAAGTTTCTCATAAATTTATTATTTTATTCTTTGTTTAGTTAATTTACATTAAATTTAATTCATTTTTTAAGTTTTTTTATGTGTTATTAAAAGATTAATTTTTCGCTTATTATTTCATTATTAAATTGGTATAATTATTTTAAGTAATATTCTTCATTATTCTTCATTTCTTCATTAAATTTTATTTTTTATAATCTTTATTTAAATTTTATTTGATATTCTTCAAAAGTTTTGTTCATTAACTTTTTAAGTTTTTTATAAGTTTTTATATACAAAAATAGTATATTATATTGAGTTTCATTCTTAATTTTAATTTTTAAATTTAATTTTATTACGTGTAAAAAATTATATTACCCACAAATATTTAATAAGTTTCATTACGAATTAATAATAAGTTTTCAAAATTACAAATTTACACAGGCAAAAATCTATATCAATATTACCTATTTAAATTTATATGGAACATTTGTATGAGCTATTTTGTTGACATATGATAATTTATATAATCGTTGTGTTACATTACCATTTATTAAAAACCATTATAAGTTGATACTGGTTGATTTAATCCCTGTCAATATCTTCGTGTATAATAGGTTATGACAAAAAAATAAATAAATAAATACTTCTCTATCATCAAATTTTTAATACAACGAATGAATAATATTAATTTTGACAAATAAATAAAAATAAAACAAATAAAATAAATAAATAAATAAAAATTAAAAAATTAAAAGTCGCGGAGGACTTCAAAAAGTTCGACTTACCGAGGTGGAGCGGTCATGTGAGGAGTTGCTTCTAGGAAACCGTACTATAGACTGAGGAAAATCCGCGTTTGCCTCATCTTTCACCCTCAGAAACCACCCCTTCTTCCCCCAGTCGATAGGGCTCCGCCCCAACGAAACCTTCCTCAACATTGCCCTAGGGCCTAGACCTCTTACCCCAATTTCGTCTAAATTCTCCAATTTTTCGTTGATCAAAATGACCGCTGGCTCACACCCTAGATTCATGTTTGTCATATCTGATTTAGCTCCACCTCAATTTTCTCCAACCCAATTTTACCCATTCATTGGTGCATTTCCTCATTAGGCTCCACCCATTTTAACCCCAACACCAGCAATATCATGCCTCAGTTGCCCATTCATCAATATAGATACCTCTGTTTATGCCTCATTCCCGCCCCCTTGTATTTAAATTATAATTCTAGTTTAAAAACAAACAACGAGTCATTTTAAAATTAAAAAGTCACATTATTAACAACTATAGTTGTTAATTATTTAAAAATAAAATAAATTTAATTTAAATTATTTAATTTTTGTCGAGCTCTTTAAAAAAATGCATGTAAATAAAATACCTTTAAACATTTATGAACTAAACAAATTCTATTATTTGAATAAAAATTAAGAATAAATTAATATAAATATATATTACTAATCAAGAAATTATATTACAAGACAGAAACTAGTATTAAAATATTATGCTTATAGTATACAAACTAATTATTTTTAACAATATTTAGATTTTAAATTTATATTTGTACTTTTTAAATTTGATTTCAAACTTTTAANATTACAGTCTATAAGATTAGAGTTGGCACAATCAACAGGTGGGAAAATTTTGAGGGAAACGATTTTATTGGTCCCCCATCTTGAATGCAACTTCAGAAAAAAATGCTCTACTCTACCTCTGTTCCACAAAAAAAAAACATGGCAAAACCGATTTTCCCTTTTTATAACCCCAAAACTACCTCCATGTTTTTAGTTTCCCGCCTTTGATTGTGCCAACTCTAACCTTATAGACATTCCGTATCAGCAAGAGCCATATAGAACTTGAATTTTTTAGTTTGATAAAAATGTAAGTGTATTATTGGTATTAGTGCCTGATTCTTTAAACTATCAAGGTTATAGGTTCATATCCTCCGAACCGTTCAAGTTAGAGAGTTAAAATTTAAAACAATGGCGCAACTTTTTGACCAACACAAAGGAAAAATATGGAGAAGTCATAAAAAATTGTATTTTATAACCTAATTACTGCTAATTTCATGCCAATGTTTTAAAAATTTAATTTTATATTAAAAATATATATTTTATAATTTGTAATATTTCAATTTTTTTAAACTAATTCTTTTGCAATGTGTTTTTTTAAATGTCTATTAAGTTTTAAAATCTTAGCTATGGAAGATAATTTGTTTAGTTCATAGATATTTATTGGTTATCAAATATAATATAAACAGGTTACTTACAAGTTATTGAAGGGTCAGGGGCAAGAAAGGCTGCAAGGATCCGAACGGTTATGCACTCCACGAACGAATGAAATTTTCAAATCGTGCGAGAAACTACCCGGTCCGTTGCCACCCTCGGTCCGCGCAGCCACCCCTTCGTACTTTCCTCCGAGGTCCACCCCTTCCCTTCGGGAAACTTAGGAAAAATTGATTTATGGGTGGGATCTACCTACCTGAAACCTCCTACTAAATTGCATCCGAGTATATTATTGGTGCCCATTGTATCAGTTCTGGCCAATCAAAACAGAGGTAAATCGACGTATTTAAGTATATGTACCTTTATACGGAGTTATCAAGGGGGACATAAGTGGGTGTTTATTTGTTGCGCGTGTAATGAAGGCTTGCCATTGGTCGATCCTTCGTAAAGGGGTTGAACGCCACCTTGTAGTGGTCCGTCCACTTAGAGGGCAAATACCCTTGAAGAAGGGGTGTCTCGTGCTCACGACTCATCCCTAATTAGGACTTTATAACCTAACTAGCATATAAAATATCAAAGCAAATTTATAATAAACCAAGTTACACAATGCAAGTACAATATTACAACAAGGAAAATTCCCAGTTAAATTATTTGTTTTTTAATATTTTTAAATTACGTTCTGATTTCCAAACAAAGTTCTATAGCAAGTATTCTATAGTACAAGTTGAATAAACAACCCTGAACAATTTTGTTCAATTTTTCATTTAGTCTCTCAATCTATGGTATCGAATTCTTCAATTATATTCACATAAGTACTAGCTGGATTCCCGTGCTTCGCTACGAAGTGTATGTTATTTAATCTATTATTCAATTTGAATAACATGTTCTGTATCAAGTTTAATGGCATTATTCAGATCTCCGGAAGATGGGCAATAGAGGTTATAGGAAGAATAATAATTATGTTCTTAGAAAGAACACTACCGAATTGAAACTACTCTACTAAATACTGGTTTAGGATTCAAACATATTTATTTAAATTATCCAACATAATTTTAATTTCTTTTGCCAAAACATCATTACAACCTGTGCCAAACGAGAGTTAGTGCGTTGAAAGCAGGGGAAATCGAGTGACATACAGATTAGCCAACCTCTGAGAGGGAAAAAATAAAGCAACTACATTCACCTTCTTATATGGTTATCCAGAGGGCAAATATGAGCTCCAATTGGCTCCCCACCTCATTTACTAGTTTTTCCCGCGCTGTCACCGCACTAACTCTCGTTTGGAACAGACTGTAGATTTTAGATTTCAAATCTGTTCCCTTTTTGAACTTAAGCGGTCTTAGTTGAAAATATAAAAGCTTAATTCTAAATCAGGTACTTATAGGGTTTCACGGCTAATATTCTACGTCATTCCGTCAAGATGTATTCTTTACTTGAATATAATTTACAGTCTATAAGATTAGAGTTGGCACAATCAACAGGTGGGAAAATTTTGAGGGAAACGATTTTATTGGTCCCCCATCTTGAATGCAACTTCAGAAAAAAATGCTCTACTCTACCTCTGTTCCACAAAAAAAAAATAACATGGCAACACCGATTTTCCCTTTTTATAACCCCAAAACTACCTCCACGTTTGTTGTTTCCCGCCTTCGATTGTGC
>KZ651267.1:341463-358367 GCA_001010745.2 Gerris buenoi | reverse complement strand
ATTATTTTTTAATTTATTAATTATTAATTTATAACTAATTTAATTATTTTATAAAATACTTTTGTATTGGTACAGAGTCAATGTTTTCAGTTTCATCTCGATTGGATGACTAAGAAAGGTTTAAGCCGCGTTCACACGATTCAAGTTGACTTGGACCAAATCAATTTTGACTCTATTCTAACGCTACTTGGATCGTGTTAACAGGTTATCAAAGTCAACTTGGACATCCAAGTAGAGTTGGACGTTATTTGATCTGAGTAGACTTGGATGGCTTCAACAATATGATTATGACAAGAAAGCTGTCAAAAATGAGAAAAGACGTGAGAAGTTGTGACGGATTTGTTTATAAGTAGGTTTTTGACATCTTTTATTTCTTTTAAATTTTTGTTTTTATTCCTTTGCTTCTAAGTTATTTTTTTGACATTTCTCCTACTTGGAGCAAGTATACTTGGATCGTGTAAACTCTGCATCAAAAATTCATTTTTACTTTGACCGAGTGGATTTGATCAAAGTTAATTGGTCCAAGTTAAGTGGACTTGGACCGTGTAGTCGCGGCTTTCATTAGGCCTCCAAAGAATTAGACGACAGACGACAGCCACCGATAAACAAACAAAAGTAAACTACTATAAGGATTTAAAAAAAAAAAAACCTCGTTTAGGACTTAAAACGTGTAAATATATCAAAATTACATTTACGAGGAATTAATGAAAAACGAGAAAGCCATGAGCTGGTTCCATTAAATAGTTATAAATAGTAAAACACAGAAAATAGCTTTTAATGAGCAAGTAAATCTCAGTTGATCTATGTTGTTAAGGGCATAACCTCGTTATTCTTTAATATTTAAATTGGTGTTTTCTGTGCGGAGGTTCGTTATTGTTGGTGCGCCTGGTCAAGAATGACATCTCTTAGAGTTTAAAGAACAATTTATAAGAGTCTATGTGCTAAGTTTTAGCTCGATTGGATGACTAAGAAAGGTTTAATTAGGCCTCCAAAGAATTAGACGACAGACAACAGCCACCGACAAACAAAGTAAAGCTACTATAAGGATTTAAAAAGAAAAACCTCGTTTAGGACTCAAAACGTGTAAATATATCAAAATTAAATTTATAAGGAATTAATTAAAAACGAGAAATGAGCTGGTTACGGTTACATTAAATAGTTATAAATAGTAAAACACAGAAAATAGCTTTTAATGAGCAAGTAAATCTCAGTTGATCTATGTTGTTAAGGGCATAACCTCGTTATTCTTTAATATTTAAATTGGTGTTTTCTGTGTGGAGGTTCGTTATTGTTGGTGCGCCTGGTCAAGAATGACATCTCTTAGAGAACAATTTATAAGAGTTTAAGCATTTAGAATATAAGTTGAAGGATGACTGTAAGGCAATGCTTGCAGTGGTACCCTGCCGGCATACCATCCTCGCTTCTCGCTTCAAGCCCTCTCCATCTCGTTCTACCTTGCCTCTTGCCTGCTCCCTCTCTTCGCCAGCCTTCGGCCACACCTGTTTACACTTAATATTTTTACACAGTTCATTGAACTCCACTATCCAATTTAATTAAACAGTTTGGTTGGAAATCTTTGATAGATTAAATAACGCGGGATATCTACGGGAAAAACTCGACTTAGGTGGAGATATGACACTAGTTCTTATTTTATAAATCGGTTTTGTGTTTTTTTTTTTTTGCATCGAGCATTTTCAAAATATTACATCATCTTTAAGTAAGATGGTATATTAAAGTCTACGCTAAAAAAAAAATGTCTAAATGGGCAAAAAATCAACTTAAAAACTAAAAGATTGAAAGAACTTAAAATAGGATTTTAAATTTTTACATAAGAGTTAGGCAATCTACAAGTAGAAGAGTTGCCTCATCATATTTCTCATGGATGAAGTTACTCCACACTACGGTATTTTATCCTAGTCATGGCAATACAATAGTACAAATCAGCAACTAGTTGATAGTTTAAAGTCCAAACCTATGTCTCAAATTATTAATATAAACTTTTTTTTTTTTTTAATGATTGACCAGGCCTTACTCATTTACACCTGCTAAAGGGTTTATACAACTATATGTAATAGATGCATGGAAGTATCCGACTCCGAAGGGCTATTCTAAGAGGATATGCTATGCAAATTTTGTTTTAACTACAGTTTGCGAGGAATAGATAAAAATTTTCTAATTCCAATTGGCGAATGCTTAACATAGCTAAGCCATTTAACCTATTATCACTAATATTGATTCTTTTGCCATGATTAAAATCGTTGTAAGCGGTCGATAGAGCTTGTGCAGGGCTGTGAAAACTAAAAATAATCGCACTAGTATCTTTCTAATAGTTGGGATTAACCATCGCCTTATTTTATACCCTTCATTATGTTACCATTTAAACTAAAATTCCCTTTTTTCTTCAATGTCTTCTAAATTGTAGACATTTACACTTGATGTAGTTCTTCCATTTCATTCCTCCAATAAAACACCTCTCATGCTACACAGATGCGTCTGCAGAAAATCTGGGATTAGAGACCTCCAAAATTCGAGTGGATTTGCGGTTTGGCAAACAAAGGGATCTCAAGTTGTGGTGGCCTGATTTGTTACTGTAAGTCCAGACCTCACGCCTTGGCCCCTCTGTTTTCCATGGCTTATTAATGATTTCCCCCACACTCGCTTCTGCGGTGCGTAAAACAGAGGTATTATGTATAAAGTTGATATCTCTACCAGGGGCTAGCTAAAAGGGCCTCAATGCAGGCCCTGATTATTGAGAATTTATATAAAGCTGCCTGAGAATCAGGCATATAGGCGGACGCCTAGGGCCTATGGCCCCGCACCACAAACGAGATTTTATTGTATTTTTATCTTCAGAATGCTAACTTCGGTAAGATCGGAATTTGAAAGCAAAACCTACTTATTAATAGGACATGACGAAAACATCTGCATTCATTTATACAAATTTTCAATTTTATTCATGCATTTACGATTAAATTGCAATTTACGGTATTCACAAAGGCAAACTTAAGACTGTGCACAGTGCACCGTATGCACGGCTTACTGTGCAAAGTGTAAAACAGTATGATACACCCGTTCAGTTTAATAAATGAGAATTAAGATGGCTGGTGAGGTATAAATTAAATTAAGACGCTATTTCATTCTATGAAACGTTTCGACCCTTCTATAAAGGTTATCTTCAGATGTCTTTATTATTCAATGGAATGTCAAAGTTAGTCACAGAACCAGAAAAATGTAACATTCGACTATATATACTATACATCCAATATTCATTAATATATTTAAATAAAAATACAGTAAATGTCTTATTTTTGGGAGAACTCCCCAGATTAAGGAAGTTCCCCAGATATTAGCCTACAAAGATACCAGGAAATAAGGACATAAAAATGTGATTTTTTGAGTCAGCCTGCCTCACATGTTTTAGATAATACATTAACATAGATATGTCTTTGGGACAGAGGTCAGAAGAAATATCTGTCACGCAAAAAACGACATAAAAAATGTGGGTAAATGTAGTATCAGAATGTTGTGATAAAACTGGGGATAGCTTAGACTTCACATTAGTACCTACTATTTTTGCCACCAGGAGCAAACACAAATAAATGTCCAAGATTCGATGTTTTTCCATGATTTTTTTTTTTTTTTTTTTAAACGAAGGTTACAAGATACAGGATATAAACTAGTGTGATTTCGTGATTTTTTAAATTTATTACGGCTTAAATTCTTATTTGTTTTAAAATAGTTCACATCCAGATTGAAATTTAAGAATCTATTTGTGTACGTGAGGTTTAATGAATTATCCGAAATATAGGATATGTGAGTGAAAATGTTATACATAGGGTTGAAATCTCATCGGGATCAATCTTATGTTTGTTTAGGCTTCCCTCAACCAAATCAATATTGGTATTGGTCCTTTATTTCGTGTCAGGATAGTATTGGTTGACTATATAATTAAACCGACCCCCGCCCATTTTCAGGCAAAGCTTCCCCCAAAAAAGGTCCAACTATGTCCTAAACCACATCATTAATTATAAAACACATTAATTACATCTTTTAACGGTACAATTAATTAGATTTTTTAAATTAGTCACTTTTAACGAGGTTTTGTGACTTACTTAAAACTAACTCACTCTGCCCTTCACAGGCGGCCTGTGAAGGGCCCAGGCCTACCAAAGGGCCTATACATTATACAACTATATATGTAATGGATGACATAGGGTTAGTGTGTCGCTCCATCAGCTATAAAAACCATATAATTGGCTTTAACAATTAGTATGTCGTCACTTAACGTATAAAACTACCCATTTATATGGTCATGCTGGGTGAACACCTAGATCTGTAGTAGTCACCCATCCAAATGGTGAACACGCCTGATGCTGTTTAAATTTATTAATAGAAAAGCCCGCATACTCTCCAGTCCAAGGTACAGGGTACAGGGGCCCCTAATTTCACTTTCTCATAGCGGATGAAAAATTATTATCTAATATTTAATAAATTCCTGTTTTGACCACATATCAAACTGACATTGACCAATGCCAGGTCGCTCAAAGGGAGAAAATAGAGATTAAACCTCCCCAAATTCTTAAATTTACTCTTTAGCCAATTGACAATTTTTGTGTTTTGACTCTTTATGATTATGCGTAAGTTTCCGGTAGCTCATTGCTATGCGATTGACACCAAGTTTATCCGGGATTAATTCCTGAAGCCATTTACGGAGTTCAACTTGCATCGTGGTATAAATTGATTGCTGCTTATGTGAAGTTGAATCTATTAAGTTAACATAAGCAAAATTCTAATGTTATAGTATTTACGGTTGATGGAGTGGCACGCCGAACCTGTGGCAGTGGCACCCATTAAATATAGGTGTAGAAGTCCTTTGGCAAACCTAATTCCTCCACAGGCTATTGTGATTAAGTTAAAATTAAATTAAAAAAATTATTAAAAATTAAAATTAATTAATTAAATTAGTTAATTAAAAATCTTGTAAAATCATGTACCTACGTCAGTTGTATTCGATATGCATTTCATCAATTAGTCAAGGTCAAGTAATCAAAGCTCTGACTTGGATATAATAAGAAGAGAAGATTCATCTTAGTCCAGTTAACCAATGAAATATCGTATTAAGGAACTATATCGATCTAAAAATCAAAATTAAAGTTATGCTTTTGGTATAGTTATTAGATTAGTTAATGCTTGAAAATGAACAGATTAAAAGTCCTGATAAATTTTAAAGGGTCTATAACAACCATTTTAGAAAAGTGGTCATAAAATTGCCGACAACAAAGATCATCATAATTTCCTTATTAACTGATGGTTTTTTAGCTATTTGTTAAAATAGCTCGGTGGCACGGAACCCACCTCGTTGGCTTAAAAGCATTTATTTTCTTCATACTTTTTGCTATGTTATTTTCTTCGTAAATGACCGATTATTTTGAGAGTAGAGCCAAATTTTGATTCCCCTAATTAATTAGTTATTTTGTTGTTTTTTTTGGCTGATTTAGTAGGAGTGCCTATCTAAATGTCATATTAGCAGAGCTTTAGAGATGAAGATTATATTCAGAGCTTTTACTCAGAGGGCCGGATTTATGCTTGGAACAACATCAGCGATCGTGAATATGTAAAGTATGATATCGAAAAGCTTGATCACATAATTCATTCAGACATTTTTAACGTTTAAATCTTGCTAAACTAACAAGCTTTAACATCTAGGAGCTTTTTTTTCTCGTCTAGGACTCTGTAAAAAACGAAAATGCACAAAATAGCTTTTCTACTTTCTACAACTGATATATACAGTCGTGAATAATATGCCTAAAACTTCTGAGTGATTGATGCATATACAGTTCAGCAGTCGTTGGTCTAGTTCGCCAAGAGAAGATCGTTTCAAAGATTGGTTCAACGAACGGGTTTTAATCCTCTTACAATGATCATTGTCAAAATGAGAGAGAGCTTCTTATGACTTAAACCATGAACAGCTCTATGGAGAAGGATTCTTAAAATGGGTTCGAATGTTTGGGATTTACCCAATCTCAGACAACGTCCTCCTTGACTAGATCTGAATTTCAAGTATGCAGATACGCAGCTGTTTTGGTTCTTACGTCGAGAGTATCTGTCATCCCAGTCACGTAACCATGACTGCATTTGCATATCATAGACTACCATTTAATTCATTCTAATCATACATTGTAGAACTTCGCATTCTAATTATGGAAACATTTAGAAACATTCGATCTTAAAATGATTTTTGTTTTGTTAATCATTGATTTGTCAAGTACCTCTTTACTACCATGGAAACAAAACTACAATGTCATTCCAATAATTAACATGATAGTTAATCATTTTTATCGTCAATTATTTGCGATGGCAATATAAGGATAAGTTACAGTTGTATACAGTTGATCAACGAGCATCATATTGATAAAAGAAATTCTCATGTCAATGTTAGTATTGCAACTAGATTACTAGCTGATTTCTAGAGCCCGGAGTTTCATAATCAGTTCTTGCTTTCACATCTTTTTTTAGCACAATGTGTGGGAAAGAATATTTACTTTTTTTGTGATACTGCTAGTCAGAGCGTAGCAACACTTTTTAAGCAACCTTCAGATAGTTTATAATTTTAGTTCGATAATTGATTTTTGGTATGTGTCCAAGACAAGTTAATCTACCATACTTCAAATTATGTTAAAATGGATCTAGTTGATACCTCCATATTCGCGCAGTGGAAGCCTGCTGGGCCCATAACCTCTTATATTAACTGTGAAATAAAGCGCTATTTTAAGGATTATTTTATTCCTTTTTAAGGATTATTAAATGTAATAATAGCAGAATATACATAAAATATAAATATGTCAAAAACAAAACATGGTGGGGAGAGGCAAAGTCTTTAACACCTAATTTTTTTTAAAAATAATTTGTTTGGACTCAGCGGACTATGAAACGTGAAAATACTTTCTCTCTAGGCCTACTGTGTAAATTAAAAAGTTTGTGCAATTCGAAGACTTTTAAGCCATTTAAAGGTTTATATAATTTTAATCCTTAGAGGATAACTGATTGATCGACAGTTGGACGTAAACATAGGACGATAATGTTTTTTTTGGGCCTTCTTGTGCTGACGGGCCCCTAATTATGGCGTAGGATTGAAAGAGAGTGGGGGCTTACAACCTTCCCGGTTGAGGAAGAGGCACCTTAGGCTACCTGTCCAAGTCAGAAGTCGATCGTCCTCTTCGGTTCTAAGAATGCTTTTAACTTTTTAGGTAACTACGATACCGTAAGTGTAGCAGATCGCTGACTTATCTTCACAGCAACGGGATTTTTATTTTTCAACGCAAACAGTCTGTAAGTTTACAATATTATAGCCGACTTTAATTCCAAAAATTACATAACATGTTTTAATTACAATGCTAAAAATATTATTAATTTTATTTCTACATTTGTATTATAATTAGTTAAAGTCACAATTTTGATATATTAAATTTTTCTATTTTGAAATAAGTAGATACCATAAATTAACATGTGTGAAAGACGTAATTTCCGGAGCTAGATTTAACTCGTTTAAAATGCCGCATTGTAAAAGCCGACAGCCGTTAACATCTTAGAAATCAAATAGTTTCGGACAAAAGATCAAAATAGATTTAGGATCAAAGTTATTCGAATCGTATAAATGCGTCACAAATTGAAAATATAAATCCATGAAAGACTGTTCATTAATAAACATACAAACTGGATTAACCATAACTCGATGAATCTGTAATCAATTTTAAAAAGTAAATAATCGTCTGAATTAACTCAGCCTAACTTTCTAGAGTGTATTAATTTTTAATATTAAAGGTTGTACCTTTTTTGTTGTATTCATTCCTTTTTAGTATTGTAACTCTTTTGTTAGAAAATAAAGGGGTAATCAATTTAAATATGTTTTATCCACGATTGATATAAACATTTTATCTCTGTTTCGATGCGTAGAAAGTAATTCTTTCCGCAGTTGTATTCATTAGGCATGCGCGTTTCATAATTCTTCACCATATCGCACGATAAGAGTGTTTGTTTACATTTAACAAAACTAATTTGCTCTTTGTTTAAATTAAGTAACTGTTTTTTTTCTGTATATTATTTAAATCCAACAATCGTAAATGAAGTACAATACGCAAATCGTGCGAAAACTGCATTTTGCTTTGCTGGCTGTCGCTCGGGTGCAAACTTCACACTCGCATGCAAAATGCTACTTTCCGCACTAGACGTGTAATGTACTATTACATCTGGTAGAAAGACTACTCAAATGTCCATTTGAATGGAGAAGAACATTTCTCTTCTGTCCAATTATTAAAATATTCCCCAAAAATTTTTATCTATTAGGTGCAGCATTGTATTTTACATACTTTAAATGTAGTGAATCTGTAGAGTGTCTTAAGGCCCCCATACACGGTCAAACATTTTGTGCAAAATGTTTGCGCAAACCTGATCTCGGGGAAATTTAGTTAAAAATCATGTTTGCGCAAACATCAAGCAGCCCCATACATGGTCAAAATGTTTGACCGTGTATGGGGCCTTTACAGTATAGACTGTAAGAGTACTGTAAACGGTACTTTTACAGGACAGACTTTAAGAGTCCAGTAGTGATTTTTTCTTCCTAAATCAACTAACACTTGGAATAAAACTTTTTCTTCTTTTGTATCTTCTTCCCAATCATCGTATCATTAGGTTACTGGTCGTTAATTTAACTACTCGATATGATCATCAGTGTGAAACGTATACCACCTCTCTGGGATTTGAACTCACCTGATTTGTCGTGTTGTGTTATGACCTAGGTTTAAGGCGGTGGAGTTGCGAGTACACTAACCATGAACAGGTTTTCTTAGAAACATTTACCTAATAATTTTAGAGTTAGCTTCGATCATATCAATAAGTTAGTGGCATAAAGCTCACTCATGGGTAAAAGCTGAAAAGCTGTTTAGTTTACGGTTAAAAATCCACAATATATTTTATTTCAAACAGACCGGTTTCGCCAAATTAATTAGATTATTATTAATTTACTTACATACCCTCTCTGGGGGAGTATTTACAAAAAGTGAAAGAAGGTGCACCTCTCAGGGATCTTATGGAAAATTAGGCGCCTAAACAAATAGTTCCTATGAACATGGGTTCATTAATATTGGCAACAAACAGTAAACAACATAGTGTTTTGATGACGTTCATCATTAAAATTTTTAAAACCAACCTCTAAACTTATCAAACTCAAATCTTTTAGAGCATTTACTTATGCGTCTGATAAGACCAATTCTACATCTGTAAAACAGACTCCTGATTGTAATTTCATGCAATGTTTTAACTTCTTCAGGATTTAGAGCGAAAACGAAGGTCGTTTTAATGGGTTCAAAGAACTGTTTACATTGATAGTTTCTTTGAATGTATTCAACTTCATAGAGCTCACCCCCTTCCTGTTTATAAAGAATTTTAACTTTGAAATTCCTTTGAAAATCAGGGTTTTGTCGTATAGAGCTGGAATTGATCTCATTTCGACGCAGAATTTAGTGCTCTTCAAGATTTTCTTTGGAGGTATTTTATGGTAAGAAGCGTAGTTTTTGAGAATTTTAAGGATCTCTTATATACATATAATGGGATAAACCTAGGAGAGCTCTAGTTTGTGGGTTGAGTGTTTTATGGCAGCGTAGGGTTATTGAATGGAAGTATTGATCACTGTATGAATACAGTATTATGTTGACATAATATTAAGTTAATGTGATATTGGGTCTCCCATATAAAGTTAAAGTCGTTTTTAGTCTACTTTGTATTAAGTTAAGTTTTATTGGGCCAACTTTATATCAATGGCCTTAGTATTGGGCTTTTCTTTTATTATTTTTTGTGTCAATTTAACGTGTTGAATGTATGGTCGGGTGATATTGGGTCTCCCATATAAAGTTAAAGTCGTTTTTTGTCTACTTTGTATTACGTTAAGGTTTTATTGGGCCACCTTTATATCAATTACCGTTGTATTGGGTTTTTCTTTTATTATGTTTGTCAATTTAACGTGTTAAATTTATGTTCGAGTTATCTTCGTTTTATTCAATTTAATTTACTATAGGCAAAATGTTTTCATCGTTGAGTTTGATTATTTTTTATTTAGTTAATGTGAAATTAAGCACCCAAATTTTAAGTTATAGCTGGATTCCCGAGCTTTTTTTACATAGTGTGTTATTGTTAATTTCAACAACAACATAGTGTGTTATTGTTAATTTAAACAACAACATAGTGTGTTATTGTTAATTTCAACAACAACATAGTGTGTTATTGTTAATTTAAACAACAACATAGTGGGTTATTGTTAATTTAAACGACAACATAGTGTGTTATTGTTAATTTCAACAACAACATAGTGTGTTATTGTTAATTTCAACAACAACATAGTGTGTTATTGTTAATTTCTTTTAATTTGCGTAGGTTTATGAACTTGGGTCAGGAAACGTTAAAATTATTTCTCTATGCAAGAAATAACTAGGTTCTACTACATTGTCTTTGATTAACTATTTTTAAATTTATTTCGAACTTAGTTGAACTAACACTTAATTAAAAATTACAGTCGAATATTTCTATAATTAAAACAATAAAAATGATTACTGTTAATCACTAATATTGGATTATCAATATTTCGTTGTAAATTCTAGTATTATTTAGTGTTAATTTTAAATTCCCATCAGCTAAAAACAAAAATAAAAAAAATAAAATGTACCTGCCGTTATTTTTTGACATAAGTAGTTTGAGAAAAAAAACATTGTATGGGGCCTTTACAGTATAGACTGTAAGAGTACTGTAAACGGTACTTTTACAGGACAGACTTTAAGAGTCCAGTAGTGATTTTTTCTTCCTAAATCAACTAACACTTGGAATAAAACTTTTTCTTCTTTTGTATCTTCTTCCCAATCATCGTATCATTAGGTTACTGGTCGTTAATTTAACTACTCGATATGATCATCAGTGTGAAACGTATACCACCTCTCTGGGATTTGAACTCACCTGATTTGTCGTGTTGTGTTATGACCTAGGTTTAAGGCGGTGGAGTTGCGAGTACACNTTGTTAATTTAAACAACAACATAGTGTGTTATTGTTAATTTCAACAACAACATAGTGTGTTATTGTTAATTTAAACAACAACATAGTGGGTTATTGTTAATTTAAACGACAACATAGTGTGTTATTGTTAATTTCAACAACAACATAGTGTGTTATTGTTAATTTCAACAACAACATAGTGTGTTATTGTTAATTTCTTTTAATTTGCGTAGGTTTATGAACTTGGGTCAGGAAACGTTAAAATTATTTCTCTATGCAAGAAATAACTAGGTTCTACTACATTGTCTTTGATTAACTATTTTTAAATTTATTTCGAACTTAGTTGAACTAACACTTAATTAAAAATTACAGTCGAATATTTCTATAATTAAAACAATAAAAATGATTACTGTTAATCACTAATATTGGATTATCAATATTTCGTTGTAAATTCTAGTATTATTTAGTGTTAATTTTAAATTCCCATCAGCTAAAAACAAAAATAAAAAAAATAAAATGTACCTGCCGTTATTTTTTGACATAAGTAGTTTGAGAAAAAAAACATTGTATGAAGAAATGTTCTCTATTTTGTTCAGCAAAATCATTAACACGTGTTAATTAACGTGATAAACTAAGCATAACATTTAACAAATACTGTTATTATGTTCGTTAGTGCATGCATGGACACATAGTATGTAAATGATGCAGCAAATTATTGATGATTCATGTGATAAATTTGAAGAAATAACAATATAAAAACTTTGAGATATTTTATTTATTTATTTAATTACAGGAATAATCGTAATTTAAATCAGCTGTGTTTTAAACCAAGTTCGAAAGACATTTGAAAAATTGTTTATCAAAAATGAAAAGTGAATATTCATAAATGTTCATGCAATGTAACATGGATTAGATCGTGCAGCACATATTTTATTTTTAATATAGGGAAAATTATGTGCAGAAATTAAAAAGGTATTGTATTAGGGGCATTGTTATGTATTATGCAGAATGAGAGAATTCGGTTAGAAAATTAAGCTCCCTGTGGTTATAGATACCGGTTTATCGAAGCAGTTAGCAAGGTAAACAGTCAGACGATAAGACAGAGATGTCAGACACCGTGATTTGACTTGTAGAAGAGAGGTTCCAGTAATGTGCCTCTAGGGATCAGCTGGTGGTTTAGGCGGGAAATGTTAGGTGGATCCTGCATCTTTATTCCCGAACAAGTGGAGGGTACCTGAATCTGTTTACCCCTTCCCGCTCTCTACCTGAGCATTCACCTGTTACCTGGCCCTGCCCCCTTAAACCTCTTCTTAATATAAAAACGGCCTTATCTTCTTGACTTTTTCACTCGGCACCCCGTTCGGCAGATTGAATTAAGTGTCGCTTGGGACGTGTAAAGAGTCCTATGGGAACTTTTTCACTTCTCACCTGCTCGGGGATCCGTCGTCCGATCCCGTCATTCCTGCATAGCTTAATGGAATTATAGAAGATACCAACAACTTTTTTTTTTTATATCTTTAAGAGGCGGACTTTGTGTTCTTTCATTATGCATATTAAATGACCTCTTTAAAACCCAGACAATCCGTCCTTTATCGTTTAATATAGAGGACGGAAATCAGTATCTTGTTGTATAGATTATATACTTGTAATTATGATTCGACTGAAAAATCTCGGCTCGGTTTAATAGAACGTCAGAAACCAATGATAATTATGAAATCGATTCAAGAGCTTTACATAGCTGACCGATTAAGACGCTCAATATACAAATCAAAAAACCGAATTGATTCTTATTCATAGGATTGAGTTGCTTTTATACCAGATTGAGTTGTGTGCTTACTAAATTGAAACTCTGAATTTCAAGTTTGCTTTCGCTACAATCGTTTTGAATGTAATATCTCTGTATTTTTTATTTCCAGTAAGAAAATTCGTCCTGCACAAGAAGACAATAGAAATATACTATCTTCACACAAAGCGTTCTCTACTAACCTCCAAACAAATTTTCCGAATTTTTAGACCATATATGGAAACAATTAGTTAGGCAATTACTTCAATTTAACTTAAATTACTTCGCGCCCTAGGTTATGTCTTAGTAAAATTGAATAAAAATAGGTGAACCAATCCAATTGACAAACCTTCATTAAGATATATATATATTTTTTTTTTTAATCGACGGATGTAGATTAATATTTTTATACCTTACTATTTTTTTTTAATGCATTCATATGTATGAATACGTATATGTATATAACACACTATGTATCAATATGTATATAAAAGCATTTTTGCAGTATTCCAAATCTGCAGTTATGCTATAACAATATGCTAAAACACGTTTGAATGTTTTCCTAATGGATACTTTAATAGTAATTATTTTATCTTTGATACTTTAATAGTAATTATTATTATATCTTCGATATTACATTACTTTTTGACAATATTAATATGCATAATTACTATCAGATTTTTAACATAATAAATAATTTTCATAGATAACGAGATAAATTAATATACAGAAGGTAAGGCACATCACCAAATGCTTTAACAGCCAAGAGGCGCTTACTAGTAAGTAAGTAAGCAATAAAAGCTAAAAGGAAATATTACATTTATTTGGTATCTTCAAAACTGTTCAGNATAAGTAATTATTTAAATGTTTTTAATTTGTTTAGATTAATTCCCATAGATTTACTCTTGTTCCGCTTTATGTATGAAATGCCATAATTGATGCGACTAGTGTAAATATAGCCTAATCCAAAAATGAAGTAATCAAGAATAATATGGTTGAAAGTTGGTTGTCAGACCTTTGAAATATATTATGGAATATTATTGCAAAGAGGGATTCGACTATTTTGGCTTGACATTTTTCGTTTAAAAGACATAAACAAGGTTTGTAGATTTTGAATTTACATACCCGAGGTTTACGACATATCCATTGAAAGCATGAGGGTCATAGAGTCAGCTTTCAGTTTCCAGGGAGAAACCAAAATATCCCAACTGCACCTAAGATACGTAAGGAATGATAGGCCCAATGATCTCAGAAGATGTGACAGGCGGAGTCACAGCACAGGTGTGGTAAAGACGAGACGTGATTCGCGATATTTCAAGGGCATCCCTTTGTAAACCTACGGTGCAATGCCAGTGGGATGAGGCACGGGCCCTCGCCTCCTCACGCCTTTTCCTCACTTCTTCCTCACCTCTCACCTCATTTTGAAGAAGAGTGTCTTCTGGGTTCCAACCGTTCAGTATAATTTTTTTTACGATAGCGTATTCATATCGGCTTGTGGTTTTTATTGTTTGTTGACTGCCCATTCTAAAGAGCTGCGATGCCATCGCACATCACCCGCGTAGTGCCTCCTTCCTTCGTCTCTTCTATGAGCATCGGACCATAAAATCTGTAAAAAAAAGCCTATTCTGCGCTCCTTTGAAACATTTATTTTTGTTTGGCTAAATTTCCTAAATGCGGTCTCTCACTCACTAAACATTGAGAAAAATGATGATTCAATTTCACGTATGTTTAGTTGTTTCACTCAAATAATCCTTGATCATCAATCGATGTGTAGAGTGTAGCCTATAAAGTTAGTGGATCAGAACGTACTAAAAAAATTAAGTAAAAACAATCTGCAAGGGAACGGACTGACTGTGAACGCATTTTTAATATCTTTACTGATTGACAGCAACGTAAATTACAGACGAATCAGTAATATTTGTCGATAAGTTTTGATCCAGGGATGAAACATTTGCCTTTTTTTGTAATAATTATAAATGTAAAAGTTCGCTGAATCATTTTAAGTAATATAAGGTGCTCTAGTAGAGCAACTCCATTTTGTCGGGGAAATATTGACGTAGGGGATTATTGCCTCCACTTTGTTATAATATAACTAATGAGACTAATACCTGTGTAGGTTGGGGTATTCAAAGAAGCTGGGAGCGTTGCTATGGCTCCCGCCTCCAATCAATAGATTCACGAGCATGTCAGCCATGTTTCAATGATTCACACTCACTCACACTATCTCTTCAAATATTAACCTTTCAAATATTCATTCAATTGTCACTCAAACCTCACCTGTTCCATTCTCTTACCTACCTTACACCTTAGTTGATCAGTGTTCAGAAGTTAAGATAAACTTCCACAAACTCTCAGGTAAATTAAGAACAGCTAGTTTTTTAAGCGTAATGCTCCTTTCTACTTTTTAAATTTAAAAGCAACGCCCTTTAAAAAATAGCATGGTTCATCTTTAATTGCGGGTAAATTTATAGAGTCTGGGGTGGCTCGAGGAGGGAATTGAACCGCTCAAAATATTGCAAGATGAGCCAAATAAAGTACAACTAAAAGGCATAAATCGAGCACAATAAAAACCTACTCCATTTAAAATTTAAATTTAAACTTCTTATAATAAGAATACTACCTAAAACTTTTGAATTTCAAATTGATGTACAAGGTACAGGTACTAATTGGGTACTTTATTACTATAAGCGATAATTCTCGGTCTAGTTCTATTGTTCTAAATGCCGGCTCGTAGACTTGTGGAAAATTGAAAGCTAAATTCGGGACTAGTTATCATAATTGACAGAGGAAATTATTCTTCAGTGCAGCTTAGTTGGTAAGAGCGCTAAACTGGAAATATAGAGGCTCGTGGTTCGAGTCCCGGCGCTGGAGTCTATTTTTCTCTGTCAATCTCCCATTGTTAATGATAATTATAATTTGATTTAAATGATAATTCTTTAATAAATAATAAAAGTTAAAGACAAGAACCCACACCTTAAATGAAATTATATGCATTTTTCATAAATATATATTTACTTGAAGCCTTATAAATGCATTACAATAATTAAACGCCTGATGAACCATATGAAAAACATCATGATGAAATTAGAGATTTTATCGCTAAAACTCTGAAAAGAACATTGATACCATCGACATACTGAAAATAAAATACTGATAATATCGATGTACCGCAAAGAAGAAATTTACATCTATGATATGCAATAAAAATAAATAAATAACACATTTTTAGTATGGGGATAGCATTAATGGTCCTTACATAGAGTAAATAAAACAAAATTTTGGGGTTAGTTTAAACACAAATTTATAAACCATATATGTACTTAATAAAGAAATCTTGTATAAATATAATCTAGTTTCCAGGATATTAAAGAAAATAAATCTAATAATGCTAAAAAAATCTAAATCAAAATAAAAACAATTACCTNTTGATCAAAGTTACTTGGTCCAAGTCAACTTGGATCGTGTAAACACTGCATCAAAAATTCATTTTTACTTTGACCAAGTGGATTTGATCAAAGTTACTTGGTTCAAGTCAACTTGGATCGTGTAGACGCGGCTTAAAACTGTATATTATTTCTTTTTTGTTTTGATGTGTCAATAATAGCGAAATTTATCATCTTGACTCCATGCATTGTGACAATTCGCATGAGTTTTTTTAAATTTCGAAATGTAATCTTTGACATTTTCCATGTGCAGATCGTTTGAATTGTAAAACTGCTACTAAAATCCGCTTCAGGGATTCTTAAAAAAGCGAAAAAAGTATTCCATAAGAAGTAGTATGAAGGGTCGACCGGAAAAGATTGTATAATTTTTCATGTATTTTAACGCTTGGATAACTAGAATGGAAGACCATTTCCAATCATTTAACTTTTTCCATTCTTTTGTAATTTATCTTGTTTCTTTTTATAAGTTACATTTGATTTATATCTTTTCCATCGAAGAAACAAGCGATTTGTTAAGGATTAACTATATAATTCTTAACTCGCTTGTTTTCTTGGTCGAAAAAATTAATTTTCTAGAGTAGTGCTCTTTTTTTTTTTTTTTTTTTTTTTTTTTTTTTTTTTTTTTTTTTTTTTTTTTTTTTTT
>KZ651267.1:319829-331572 GCA_001010745.2 Gerris buenoi | reverse complement strand
TTTTTGCTGCAAAGTATATAAAAATATGTAATGAAGAAGATTAATAAATAAACTTTGTCAGAACAGGTTGTGTTTTTTGCTATTTTATATACATTTCAGATCAATTTTTAAAATGTTTTAAACGTGTTTAATTCAAATTTAAACAAGACAAATAGCTAAGTAAGTTCTAGATTTTACCCTGAATATTAAATTTTTAGTAATTTAAAATACATTCTAGATATTTTTTTTCTGGATTTTATATGTATCCTAATAAGGCGTGAGTTGATATAATTTACAGATTGGAATATTTACACTTCCAATATATTTTAAATGTAAAAAAAATGTAAATTGCATTTTCTAATTTGTTGATTTTAATACATTCTTGTAATTTTTTTTAGCGAGTTTGAATAAACGCGTGACGATTTTTAATATTTTTTTTCCATCTTATAAAATTGTAAAACTATAATTTCTACAGATGCTTATAAATATGTTTCTGGCATATTCGTGGTGGCTTAAGATACCTAAAAAAAAAATAATAAATAAATATTCTGGCAACCGCTATCATTAAAATTTTATTTTTTTACTTTCTCGTATACGCTATTAAGTTAAGCAGCATCGGGCGTGGTCACTATTTGGATGGGTGACCGCAGAATTTGGGTTCAATTCCTGGACCGGGCCTTCCTCTTTGTTCTCCCAGCATCATTATATAAATGGTAGCTAATTATGTCACCACTAAAGACTAACTGGTTGCGAATGCCAATTATGAGGTTTATGCAGCTGATGGAGCGACACACTAACCTCGTGTCATCCATTATATAAAAATATAAGTCTTTAGCGTATATGTTTAAGCCCTTTGGCAGGCCAAGGCCTTTCACGGGCTCTTAAGCAACAAATTTATTTCATTATATGAGAAAGTTTAGTACAAGTTATGTTGGACAGATTTTTTGGAGCGACACACTAACCTCGAGTCATCCATTGTATAAATATAAGTCCTTAGCGTATATGTATAAGCCCTTTGGCAGGCCTAGGCCTTTTACGGGCTTTTAAGCAACAAAGTTATTTTATTGTATGAGAAAGTTTAGTACAAGTTATGTTGGACAAATTTTTTGGAGCGACACACTAACGTCGAGTCATCCATTATATAAATATAAGCCTTTTGCGAATATGTATTAGCCCTTTGGCAGGCCTAATCCTTTTACGGGCTCTACAAGTTGTGTTAGACAGATTTTTTTGGAGCGACACACTAAACTCTAGTCAACCATTGCATAAATATAAGCCCTAAGCGTATATGTATAAGCCCTTTGACAGGCCTAGTCCTAGGTCTTTGACGGGATGTTAAGCAACGGAGTTATTTTTTATATGAGAAAGTTTAGTACAAGTTATGTTTGACAGATTTTTCTAATAAAATCAGAAAAAAACGAGTACATTATGTATTTATTAGTTTCCGGTATTTTTCGTGTCTGCTATATTCAAAAATGTTATAGCTTTTTTTTTTTTTTTTTACTTATAGCTTACTGATAATTCTTTATATTTGGCCCATCAAACCAAATCCCTCTTACAATCTGACTAAAATAAATATTTTTTTATATCCGGCTCAACTGCAAGTTGCATTTATAAACAGAAAATGAGAATTACATGTATGACGTCCTATTCGTCATGGCCAAACATAGGTTTAGGGTTAAATAACACCCCGTATGAATAATGTAGCTTTCTGAGCCTGAGGCGTATCACTTCATTAGTCTCTTCCTACACTGAATACCCAAGACTGGTGGTATATAGAAGAGTAAAGGTTCCGTATGCAAAATCCTATTATACATGGGCAAACAACTAGTCCGACCGTTTGTTCTTACTTTAATACATCGTGCTTGCACCTATTACATTTTTTTCTTGCATTTAAACCCTGCGTGATTGTTTGCAATAAAACTATTATGTAGATATTTCCAGGATAATACACTATTATGTAAATATTTCCAGTAATAATATAAATATATAAGTTTCACTTTTATTTTTTCGCTTTCCTTTTCTTTAAACGCTGTCTCTGAGTCGTCAAACTCAAATATTTTATGAAGTTCAACTCCTCTTTTGAAAACTTACTATCCACCTTCAGCCCAGAAATTTATTTAATATACCTGTTTACCATCTTAGGCTTATAAAGGTATCTTAACCAACCGTAGCTAAGCTCTAGAAGAAAGGTCTGTCGGTTGGACATACCTTTAATGTACAGATAACATCTCGCTACTTCAAACCCTTTTCTGGAGACTTAACACTTCTTGTGGAACACTTATTACCAGATTTGACTATAGGCCGTATAATGTTGAGTTTTTTTTAGAGGGGAATAAGCGTTAGGCTACACTTCATAAGCTCTCTATTTTATCGCTCTTACTAGTCTTTAATTCTCGTTGTTTAAGGTGTAAGTAAATTATTTTTATATACGAGTTATGAATTCTGAAATGGCAATCCATTCCTAGTGATTTAATTCGATAATACTGTATTAAGATCTCCACCTGTGATTTTTGGCCACAGTTCTTTCATATGTTTCCCTTCTTTTTCAATTTTCCTCGCGGTTTTTCGTTTCCAAGGTTTTATTTCCTTATGGATTCGAATGTAGAGCAATTCTTCTTACAGTGTATGATCCATTTACACCTTTTTATCTCTGCTACTGTGGTTTCATCGCATCTCTTCCACTGCTCCTCGCTAGCAATTCTTCTTACTGTGTATGATCCATTTACACCTTTTTATCTCTGCTACTGTGGTTTCATCGCATCTCTTCCACTGCTCCTCGCTAGCAATTCTTCTTACTGTGTATGATCCATTTACACCTTTTTATCTCTGCTACTGTGGTTTCATCGCATCTCTTCCACTGCTCCTCGCTAGCAATTCTTCTTACTGTGTATGATCCATTTACACCTTTTTATCTCTGCTACTGTGGTTTCATCGCATCTCTTCCACTGCTCCTCGCTAGCAATTCTTCTTACTGTGTATGATCCATTTACACCTTTTTATCTCTGCTACTGTGGTTTCATCGCATCTCTTCCACTGCTCCTCGCTAGCAATTCTTCTTACTGTGTATGATCCATTTACACCTTTTTATCTCTGCTACTGTGGTTTCATCGCATCTCTTCCACTGCTCCTCGCTAGCAATTCTTCTTACTGTGTATGATCCATTTACACCTTTTTATCTCTGCTACTGTGGTTTCATCGCATCTCTTCCACTGCTCCTCGCTAGCAATTCTTCTTACTGTGTATGATCCATTTACACCTTTTTATCTCTGCTACTGTGGTTTCATCGCATCTCTTCCACTGCTCCTCGCTAGCAATTCTTCTTACTGTGTATGATCCATTTACACCTTTTTATCTCTGCTACTGTGGTTTCATCGCATCTCTTCCACTGCTCCTCGCTAGCAATTCTTCTTACTGTGTATGATCCATTTACACCTTTTTATCTCTGCTACTGTGGTTTCATCGCATCTCTTCCACTGCTCCTCGCTAGCAATTCTTCTTACTGTGTATGATCCATTTACACCTTTTTATCTCTGCTACTGTGGTTTCATCGCATCTCTTCCACTGCTCCTCGCTAGCAATTCTTCTTACTGTGTATGATCCATTTACACCTTTTTATCTCTGCTACTGTGGTTTCATCGCATCTCTTCCACTGCTCCTCGCTAGCAATTCTTCTTACTGTGTATGATCCATTTACACCTTTTTATCTCTGCTACTGTGGTTTCATCGCATCTCTTCCACTGCTCCTCGCTAGCAATTNGCCTACTCCATTTAAAATATTAAAAAATATATCACTTCACTTAACAAAAACTACTGCTTGTTCATCAGGTTAAAATTTTACATACCTGTATCAATTTTGTACTTAAGACGATGTGTTTAAAATTTTACTCCTTACGTTATCATTGTAAGGTATCGGTAAAAAAGTTGTTTTCTCAATTTTAAATTTGTATGTCCGCTTTAATGTTTTAAGCGATCTTTAAAAATTCATAGCGGCGTCGGTGTTGTGACTAAAAAACAATAATTTAAAAAAGTTTTTTTTTATCTTATTGAATAAATTAAGTTAAAAAAAATTCCCCCGTCTTAAAAGTACAATTTCATATTTGAATCTTACGTTTATGGAAGCGTTGTGCGTGAACGCTTGAGCGGATAACGTTTTCCAACGAACCATTTCTTGACATTGGTAAAATGAACATGTGTACCAAATTTCAACTTAATCAGTCAACTTTTTATTAATTTAATAAAATATTTTTTGAATCCGTACCAGCAATACACGCCACAAGTGGGGCACTCACGTATAGCAATTACATTTTGCTCAAGTTATCGTCATTGGTTAATTTCTTGACGGTTTGTCTTGTGACGGCCGATTTTTTTTTTTTGGATTTACTCCCGTACTCCAGACGCTGTAACGTGCCATAAGGAACTTCGAAAAAATTACCAAATAATAAAGATTGTCATCTAAGTTAAGTAATTCTTGGGTTGTCAGACCTTTGAAATATATTATGGAATATTATTGCAAAGAGGGATTCGACTATTTTGGCTTGACATTTTTCGTTTAAAAGACATATAGTGTTTTTTGTTGCAAATGATGGGTAGAATCTACCCTCTTCGTTTGTTACATCTTCGACCAAACACCCTGTATATACCTTTCCTAATATAAACCTTATTTCTATATTCCTTAACTCTTATAATCATAAGATCTTTTCTCTCAAACATTTTCCTTTAAATCACAATTATTAAAATACTGATTTTTTAAATTACACTACATGTAATTTGATTGTTAAAGCTAATTGTTTTCTTTTTTTTTCAGGTAAGTTAAGTTTCGAAGAAAAAAAAGTATTAGTTAAATAACCTAATTAATAAAACGAAGGATAAAATCATGCAGCTTCTAAATTAACGGTAATAATTTAACATATCTTTATATAAATATAGATAATAAGTAATTATTTAAATGTTTTTAATTTGTTTAGATTAATTCCCATAGATTTACTCTTGTTCCGCTTTATGTATGAAATGCCATAATTGATGCGACTAGTGTAAATATAGCCTAATCCAAAAATGAAGTAATCAAGAATAATATGGTTGAAAGTTGGTTGTCAGACCTTTGAAATATATTATGGAATATTATTGCAAAGAGGGATTCGACTATTTTGGCTTGACATTTTTCGTTTAAAAGACATAAACAAGGTTTGTAGATTTTGAATTTACATACCCGAGGTTTACGACATATCCATTGAAAGCATGAGGGTCATAGAGTCAGCTTTCAGTTTCCAGGGAGAAACCAAAATATCCCAACTGCACCTAAGATACGTAAGGAATGATAGGCCCAATGATCTCAGAAGATGTGACAGGCGGAGTCACAGCACAGGTGTGGTAAAGACGAGACGTGATTCGCGATATTTCAAGGGCATCCCTTTGTAAACCTACGGTGCAATGCCAGTGGGATGAGGCACGGGCCCTCGCCTCCTCACGCCTTTTCCTCACTTCTTCCTCACCTCTCACCTCATTTTGAAGAAGAGTGTCTTCTGGGTTCCAACCGTTCAGTATAATTTTTTTTACGATAGCGTATTCATATCGGCTTGTGGTTTTTATTGTTTGTTGACTGCCCATTCTAAAGAGCTGCGATGCCATCGCACATCACCCGCGTAGTGCCTCCTTCCTTCGTCTCTTCTATGAGCATCGGACCATAAAATCTGTAAAAAAAAGCCTATTCTGCGCTCCTTTGAAACATTTATTTTTGTTTGGCTAAATTTCCTAAATGCGGTCTCTCACTCACTAAACATTGAGAAAAATGATGATTCAATTTCACGTATGTTTAGTTGTTTCACTCAAATAATCCTTGATCATCAATCGATGTGTAGAGTGTAGCCTATAAAGTTAGTGNTTCTTACTGTGTATGATCCATTTACACCTTTTTATCTCTGCTACTGTGGTTTCATCGCATCTCTTCCACTGCTCCTCGCTAGCAATTCTTCTTACTGTGTATGATCCATTTACACCTTTTTATCTCTGCTACTGTGGTTTCATCGCATCTCTTCCACTGCTCCTCGCTAGCAATTCTTCTTACTGTGTATGATCCATTTACACCTTTTTATCTCTGCTACTGTGGTTTCATCGCATCTCTTCCACTGCTCCTCGCTAGCAATTCTTCTTACTGTGTATGATCCATTTACACCTTTTTATCTCTGCTACTGTGGTTTCATCGCATCTCTTCCACTGCTCCTCGCTAGCAATTCTTCTTACTGTGTATGATCCATTTACACCTTTTTATCTCTGCTACTGTGGTTTCATCGCATCTCTTCCACTGCTCCTCGCTAGCAATTCTTCTTACTGTGTATGATCCATTTACACCTTTTTATCTCTGCTACTGTGGTTTCATCGCATCTCTTCCACTGCTCCTCGCTAGCAATTCTTCTTACTGTGTATGATCCATTTACACCTTTTTATCTCTGCTACTGTGGTTTCATCGCATCTCTTCCACTGCTCCTCGCTAGCAATTCTTCTTACTGTGTATGATCCATTTACACCTTTTTATCTCTGCTACTGTGGTTTCATCGCATCTCTTCCACTGCTCCTCGCTAGCAATTCTTCTTACTGTGTATGATCCATTTACACCTTTTTATCTCTGCTACTGTGGTTTCATCGCATCTCTTCCACTGCTCCTCGCTAGCAATTCTTCTTACTGTGTATGATCCATTTACACCTTTTTATCTCTGCTACTGTGGTTTCATCGCATCTCTTCCACTGCTCCTCGCTAGCAATTCTTCTTACTGTGTATGATCCATTTACACCTTTTTATCTCTGCTACTGTGGTTTCATCGCATCTCTTCCACTGCTCCTCGCTAGCAATTCTTCTTACTGTGTATGATCCATTTACACCTTTTTATCTCTGCTACTGTGGTTTCATCGCATCTCTTCCACTGCTCCTCGCTAGCAATTCTTCTTACTGTGTATGATCCATTTACACCTTTTTATCTCTGCTACTGTGGTTTCATCGCATCTCTTCCACTGCTCCTCGCTAGCAATTCTTCTTACTGTGTATGATCCATTTACACCTTTTTATCTCTGCTACTGTGGTTTCATCGCATCTCTTCCACTGCTCCTCGCTAGCAATTCTTCTTACTGTGTATGATCCATTTACACCTTTTTATCTCTGCTACTGTGGTTTCATCGCATCTCTTCCACTGCTCCTCGCTAGCAATTCTTCTTACTGTGTATGATCCATTTACACCTTTTTATCTCTGCTACTGTGGTTTCATCGCATCTCTTCCACTGCTCCTCGCTAGCAATTCTTCTTACTGTGTATGATCCATTTACACCTTTTTATCTCTGCTACTGTGGTTTCATCGCATCTCTTCCACTGCTCCTCGCTAGCAATTCTTCTTACTGTGTATGATCCATTTACACCTTTTTATCTCTGCTACTGTGGTTTCATCGCATCTCTTCCACTGCTCCTCGCTAGCAATTCTTCTTACTGTGTATGATCCATTTACACCTTTTTATCTCTGCTACTGTGGTTTCATCGCATCTCTTCCACTGCTCCTCGCTAGCAATTCTTCTTACTGTGTATGATCCATTTACACCTTTTTATCTCTGCTACTGTGGTTTCATCGCATCTCTTCCACTGCTCCTCGCTAGCAATTCTTCTTACTGTGTATGATCCATTTACACCTTTTTATCTCTGCTACTGTGGTTTCATCGCATCTCTTCCACTGCTCCTCGCTAGCAATTCTTCTTACTGTGTATGATCCATTTACACCTTTTTATCTCTGCTACTGTGGTTTCATCGCATCTCTTCCACTGCTCCTCGCTAGCAATTCTTCTTACTGTGTATGATCCATTTACACCTTTTTATCTCTGCTACTGTGGTTTCATCGCATCTCTTCCACTGCTCCTCGCTAGCAATTCTTCTTACTGTGTATGATCCATTTACACCTTTTTATCTCTGCTACTGTGGTTTCATCGCATCTGTTCCACTGCTCCTCGCTAGCAATTCTTCTTACTGTGTATGATCCATTTACACCTTTTTATCTCTGCTACTGTGGTTTCATCGCATCTGTTCCACTGCTCCTCACTAGCAATTCTTCCGGATTAAAATATCGTAAGGATCCTTTAGCAAAAATTTATAAACGTATCCTGTTTATTTGAGACAGTCTTCGTGGCCTATCCATATTATGTTAGAACCGATTAAACATTTGACTCAAAAATATTAGTTCAATCAGGTATATATTATTTGCGAAATTGATTAACTATGGAATATGTATATCGATTTCTAAACCCTCTCGAGTTTAAACCATTTGATGAGAATATTTCATAGCCAACCGAAGCAATGTACTTCTTCAGAAAAATACAACAAAATGGTGTCCGTTATTTTAAAATGAATTAACTTAGTTTGCATCAGAAGTATGCCATGTATTTATACATACCAAAGCACGATGAAAAGCATAATTTATTTCTACATTAGGTACATACTTAGACAATATCAATATGAGTTCTCCCTATTACCGTAATGATTGTTGCCACGATTACCGGGGAGTGACAGCCCAGATGTATTTTAGTGAAACGACGGTGACCGACGCGAAGGCGTCTTTTCATGCATTTTGTGACTTTAAGGTCTACGCTGTCGCAAATATCTAAATTCCTACAGCCTCCCGCAAGTAAAATTGTCAGTTAAAATCACGTCTAATATCAATAATTTCATCGATGACCTAGTTTGCATCCATGGCACCTGTTTAAGACAATAACATAACAGGTTTGTTCCAACCACACTTCAAACTGGTTTGGAACTGTCCGATGCATGCGCATCGGACCACACTTGAACGTTTGTTGCTAATGCACATGCGTCGTACAGTTTGAAACTAGTTTGAGGTGTGGTTGGAACAAACCTAATATCGTTGTGGTTTAGATTATTCTGTAAGTGAAACAGAAAATCTTAGTCAAAACAAACATTTTAGTTCCTTATTTCAGAAGATGGTTATATCCAAGGGACCTTTCTTTCACGTAAACAACTATATTTAAGACCACTATCTAATTTCTTCATTAGGAAGTTGGATAAAGCCACCTGTTTCTAAAATAAACAACCACAATATTAAACCGGTTTGATCTCTAAATGAAGGATTTTTAAAAAATCTCGGTTGAAATAAAAAAAAGAAAAGTTTTTAACAAAGCGGCTGTAAATAATAATGTTTTGTTATTGGGGAAAACCACAATATTCAGACCGGTTTCGATCATTTGATTATTTTAAAAGTAAATTACTAAAAATCTCGGTCAAAATATCTACTTCAGTTCCTCACTTAAATGAACCATCCCAAGATCTGACCGGTTTTAATAAGTATCCCAAAATCTAGATCGAAACTACTATTTTTGTTCCTTGCTAGAAATACGGTAATCTTCAAGACACTTGTTTTTCAAATGGACAACCACAATATTAGACCGGTTTAGAACGCTTTTTACTAGAAATAGAGGTATCCTCAAGTTATGCTCTTGTTTTTCAGATGAACTGTTACTATATCAGACCGGTTTTCAATAAATTTAAGTATTTCATTACTAAATAGAGTAATATTCAAGGTGCTTGTTTTTCAAATGAACAATTTGATACAGTCCATTACTAAATATACGTGTGGTGACCGCCACCTTTCTATGACTAATTGACCCGTGAAACTTTTTTATTATTCGATATATGTATATTTTTTTATGAATAAACTTAGAGAACCTAAGTTAACCTAGGGAATTAGAAGGGCCGTTGCTCCCCCACCATGGAGACTAGACTTGCGCACTCCGCGCTTCCTTTCATCAGGGTAGGAGGCAGCCTCCTCTTCTCGCACGAGGCAAGGGAGCTCATTCTTTTCTGTCTTGTCTACATGTCTATTAAACTTGACTCTTTCTCTTCTTTTTTTATCCTACCCCTTACCTCCTTCTCTTACTCTTGCCTTATTTCTCATCTCTTATCTTTCCAACCTCCCCCCCCCCTGGCTGTATCCATTGGGAGCGCCTGCTTGTTCGGTGATAAGGCTGTCTATAGGCTGAGTCCATCCAGAGCTTGTGGTTGTCTGATGTCATGGTTTGACCACACCATATTCTCACCGTTCTTGCCTTACTTGAATCAAATCAGTTTGAAAGCGCAAATTTAGTCTGATCCTTTTGATTGATACCATAAACTCTAGAGCCCAACAATCGGGATAATTCCAAGGTACTTGGTCTTCGCTACTATTCATATCACGATTCTGGGTGAGCAATAGTTGTAGGGTCCCTTAACAGAGCGGTAATTACTCCTGGATCTCCCAGTTCTATAGCACCACTTCATGTAGGTGCGTTTTCCTATAACGCGGTGGACTCGACCTCTTTTCCTTTAGTCCTCTTTCGTCGTTAATTATGACTGTTTAGTTAGCACACAAAAACAACCTTTTAGTGCTTATTTGCGTATTGATGAAAATGCAATTGAAGAGCTACTGATGTCAGTTGTCAGTGCTCGAAGATGCCATATTATTAAGCAGGAACTATTCATATTATAAAATTATTAGATATCAGGAGTGTACTCGTATGACTAGAGAATTGAATTGAAAGGTGAAAGAAGTTGAATTCTGTGTTAATATCAATAGGAGTTTTATTTACAGGTATCTAAGTGGAGATACCTGCATGACTAGTCGTTATTTGCATATTATATGGCTAGAAAGGACGACAGAATGACATCTACACTAATAGAATCTTTGGAGTTATTCTTATAATCCTGTAGGTCTATAACCTTGTTACTTTTTAATGTTTATTTTAATGATTATTTTATATTACAATATCCGGACAAGTCATGGTCCAATTACAACAAATAGGGTGTTATATTTAAAGAATTCTGTTGATGCTCTGTGTTTATCCCTAGTAAAAATTACAATTTTCCTTGATCTCCCAGTTCCAAAGCAGTATATGGATGTAGGAAAACGCCTCTTTACATTAATTTTCACCTTTAATTCCTTGAGGGATTTACAGCTGGAACAAAGGATTTCAACCTGACTCGATTCTTACGACGCATATTCTTATCTGTTCTCCCTAGGGCTTGCCCTTTTCTTTTATTTACTTCTCCACCATTCTCCTTCCAACTTGCTTTGGGTCTTCCAGTCTTCCAGAAGAGTGGTTTCTTTCAAGGCCTATCGACTGATATTGTTTTCAGTTCCTTTTATAAGGTTTGTGTCCCATCCATCATTGATTCTTACGAACTCCCTTAAAGCATTTTGCCAGCACTTTCCCATTGCGAGCCCATCATTATTGAGAAGATTCTCAAAATATTTTAGTCGCTAAAAACAGTCTTGTTTCTTCACTATTAAACTATTTATTCAAGCCACCTGTTTTCATATTAACAAAACCCGATACATGTAGCACGTCCCGTTAAAGCTCGTTATCAAATAATAAATCAAATTGACCTATATGTTTAAAATTTAAATTTAAATTTCCATAACTATAATTTCAAAATATCGATCGTTTTTTGTATCATAGTAGGTAACATAATAAAAAATACATATACTTCTTGATTGATTCCCATCGAAAAAGACTTAATATAAAATTAAGGATTGTCTTAAATTATTTTGTTTCCCACAAGAAACGCTATGCCCTCAATTTTAAGTGTTTCAATAATTTATATATATGTATATATATTTATATATATAAAATTACGTATTAATTTTTGTTCACTTAACTGATTTATATAATCCATAACTTAGACAAGCGATTAAGAATAATATTTTCAAAATTATGTGTGTATAGTATATATTTTGAATAGGAA
>KZ651267.1:291905-311599 GCA_001010745.2 Gerris buenoi | reverse complement strand
ATAGTGGAGGGGGGGGGGGGGGGTTCTTTGTAGGTAAGTGGGAGGAGTCCCTCAGTGTTTTCAACAAACATTAAAGATGGGTTTAGCACAATTTTTCTTGAAATTAAAGATCAAATGCTAAATTACACGTTTATACAAGATGTTACCCGGTCCTATCGCTCCTTGCAAACAATTTAATACTTGCAAGAGAATTGCCTAGACTTAAGGCAACATTGTGCTTATAACAACATTAACATAGCACATGTTTGTGCTTAACATCTTCAAAGTTTGTTGTAACACTGAGCGACTCCTCCCACTTACCTAAAAAGACCCCCCCCCCCCTCCACCATATGTTAATTTATTGTATCAAAACTATAATACTAGACAAGATCACTACCCGGACAACGACTTTTTTAAGACCCTATTTCCAACCGTCATTGCGTGGCTTTTACCCAATCGTTTTTAATGTTATATATATGAAATTTAAAGTAGAGGAATGTATAGTTTTCAGACCCACTAAACCCCATATCTCTATCTACTACAGAAGCTGAGCTATAAGTGTTCAAAAAAGTGCGGTTTTTTTTGGCCCACCCTGTATATAAATACATGTATAATATTGTATACAATATACATACATATATAATATATACATACATGTATAATGTATACATTCATATATAATACGTATTTTTGACTCAGTTCGATGAACATCCACTTTTTTTGAGAACATGATTTTAATCACGTTTCCGAGAGGCAAAATATTCATACTTTGTTGCTTTTAAAATTTTTTATTTGAAAACCTTAAATTTTCTGGAATTGACTAAGTTTAATTTTACCTTTGATCAAATGAGTTTTATTACAGGATAAAGACAGTTTTATTAGCTTTCCCTTTGGATCAACAAATTAAAATAAATTGGCCAAGGGAGTGCTATCAGGCTACACAAATATAGAACGAGTTTGGTAACAAGTATTATCGGCACTGTGTGGCGGACTTTTGTGTTCAAAAGTTTGTTTTAACTGTCAATTTTTTTAGTCATTTATTTTAATGAAGTGAAACAAATGCCCTTGTCCGGACCCAACATGATTTACTTCGAAGTGTCTAGCCCAGGGGTTCTCACCAGGATTGCATAAAGAGCCAAAGTTCAGAATCTGAAGATTTCTAAGGAAAGCTGGATCTTCCAATCAAGGAACATTTTGGGTTCCAAGTCTGCCTGTCGGTCTGTCATTAATTTTCACAAACCAAAGTATCTTTTGTAACGATGGACGTCATCAGCTGTACATTATTGGTTGGGAAACACATTCTAAAAAGGGGGGGTCAGGGGGTCCTCCCCCGGAAATTTTTGAAAATATGACGTCTCAAAACAGCGTTTTATGCAACTCTTATGTGAAATTTGAACACTTTGTCATAAAATAAAGTAAACCTACGGTTTAGTTCGTTAACTATGAACACAAGTAGTTTTATATTTAAAAAAAGAAAACTGAAATAGTTACTTAATAGTAATTGTAATATAATAAAAGTTGTGCTCCTAATCATTGTAGATTAAATAGATCAGTAAACAGCCATTTTATGCAATATTACAAATCTATAATAATCTATGTCATTTAATCAATAGTTATGAAAAACATGTTTTCTTATNAATGAAATAGTAGAGATCAATAAAATAAAGAGTAGAGGGGAAAGGGGGGAGGGAGGGGGGGGGGCAGTAAAATAAATAAATGTAATTTTGAAGGACACATGGTGGAAATCGACAAGATCGAATTGGTACAAAATCGAAACTAAATTTTTGAATTCAGGTAAGTTGGGTTCACAGCTAGTGGATCTATGGGGGCGGAAAGGTATATAGATAACAACATATCTTCGTTACATATAGCATATTATCTGCTTAGTAATAATATTTGTGTTGGTACTTTCGTTGGTCAGGTGCGTACAGACAGGTATAAGGATAAAGGTCCTCGTTTTGTCAATTGACCCTAAAAATGTAGATACAGTTATGATGGGAAATCTCTTAAGATAATTAATTTTCACTGTTAGATATTTGATTTTGTTATTTTAAAGAGTCTACGTCGCGCCGGTAATTTAAAAATTGTTTTGGGAGCTCTTTGAAAACAGATCCTATAATTATTAATTAGTTTTTGAAGCGGTTTTTTTTTTGGTACTCATTAAATGAAGGAGAAGACGAAGGATAAATTGATTGGACTTCGACCATTAATGTATATTTACCTGGAAAACGAAATCCAATCTCAATCAATCTTATAGCGGACCTGCATCCGGTTGCTTCGGAAAACAAAAATAATAAAATTTACTGATGCAATCAGTATGTAAATTTTGCTTTAAACGTTAACTAAATCAATTTATCGTCAACGCGTATATTATAAGTGGTATATAAAAACACATTGAGTTAGGTTGTCGAGAGGAATTGCAATGAGATTGAGTCAAAGCTAAATGTAATTGTCAGCCATGAAGTCAGATGGTGTCGTCTACGCAATCTTAGTGTCTTTTAGTTCTAGGTTGACCCTTCCCCTTCGGCACCTAAAACTTTTGTATCTTCCTTATGTAATGCATGTCTTGTATTATATATTAAAGTTGCAATTAACGGTTTTGACCTGGGCATATTTCAAATGAAAAGCTTGTTTTTTTTTTATTAAAGGTATAATTTGTGAGTTATCGGATCTGTCTAAGGTGTTAAATGTTAAAGATAATTAGATACGAACCGTAGTTAATATTATGAAAGTGTCTGATAAATATTGTTTGCAATTACGAGAGCCGATTCTTAAAGTATTTTTACGACGTTCTCCGAGGGGGTTTGTTTATAAGGTTGCGGTTCGAAAATAAGTCCGTCGTTAATGAGCTCCTTTTGTTGCCGAGACTCAAAAGTATTTTCGGAGAGTGTTTATGTCCGATCCCGCTACCCCGACACCGACCGGTATAATAAAAGGTACCGATACTTGTAAGGCGTAAAGCCGGGAGCCGACAAGTCGACCCTGTGGCCAAATTCTGGAGGGTGAAGTAAAGGTAAGGTTTTACGGGGAAACCGGTCGGAGGATATAGATCGGGAGGGCTTCCGTCGAACAGGGAGCTGTCGGGAGCGATGCACCTCTCTCGCCTCCTCCTAGTGGCAACCACCTTATAATTCCAGTTTAGAAAGGATGGGAGCTTAATGGCGTTGGGACGGCTAGGGCCGCGCCCTGATGCCTCGGTCCGGAGGCACGCGTCTCTCTTTCCTAATCGCTTCTACGGGCTCTCCGCCGGCTAAATAATCCCTCCTCGGGACGCGATTCCCTCTTCACGGAGCGCCCGCTGGAAAAAAAACCCGCTGTTTATTCAATCCCAAGCACGTGCTGACGGTACCGAGAATTCCACCGACTATTCCCACTACATTCCGCGTACCGTGTATCGTATTTTCCTCCTTAAAACCGTCCGCGTTTTGCCTTTTATAATTTCATCACATTCTGACACAAACTCCGGCTACCTTTACTCGAGTCTTTTTTTATAATTATTTACCTACTTGTTAGTTAGGTCACGACTTTTTATAAAAAAGAATAACAATCGGAATATCGTCTCTATATTATAGAAGATGCGGTTTTATTGTATAATATGAGAGATAATTCTTGTTTACGATTATTTTAAACGGCGAAGCTGGAAATCGTCCAGCTAAATTTTATTGGTCCCTTCATCTCACGTCCAACAAAAAACATTAACCGTTCTCAAGCAACTCATTTATCGTTTCTCATAAAAAAAAGGAAAAAAAATGTGTCTACAAAAAAAGTTCAATTTTTCATGTTGAAAAAAACAAAATTTTATTTAATCTTATTAACAGTTAACTGTATTTCTGCGATTTTTAATTGCTGCAGATTTCTAGGAATTGTTAAAAGCTTTGGTAACGTCACTTTATTAAGCTTTTTTCAAGAAATCTGCCCTTGTTAAAGTTCAAGAATGGAATTATGCACCCGTAGAATCTTAGTTACAGACCTCTCATTTAATACAGTATAACCTGTTATATTAACCAAGTCATAACATTCAACATTTTAAGTTCCCTATTCCTTATAACAGACTTATCAGCAGGATAAAAACTATCTTAATACCGACTTCATCTCTAAATTTATCTACTGAAGCCAGATGTTAATATGATTTTACTTTTTATAAATCGGCTTATATTATGAGAGGAAGCCTAAGTGGTATTGTATGTTTAAAATTGAAATAGAGAAACTCGAGATCGAAGCATTTCGATCGACTTTTATGAAAATTATAATAGGGACGGAGAAATCGTTTTATTTAATAAGAGGAGGCCGACATGGCTTCTAATCACTCCCACCGATATCTTATTGGAACCTTTCTCGTCAGATCTTTCTATAAATTATCCTTGGGATGGGAGTTACTTCTCGGCCGGCTTTCAGAAACAGGGGGTTACCATTAATATATTCCTGTGCGACCGGGAGTCATCCACTAACTCTACCCTTTCCTTCGGCGCTCCCGCATTATGCGGGTATCATTTTCGACCTAGTAACTCCTCTTGTTATACCTGAGGACCTATTCGTACACCTTTTATAAATCCACAATGAAAATCGAGTTGGAAAATCGCAGATACTCTTTAAGTCGCCTCCGAAGGATAGTTACATCGAGAAAGTTGCAATTAAATCACCCGTACTAAGGACCCAGATAAAACATTGTTTACAATAAAGGTCAATTCCAATTTTATTTATTTAAATATTTGTTTTTAGCTAAAACTTACTTTCGTTAGAGTTTAGTAAGAGAAGTAAGTAAATGGGACGTCTGACCTATTAGCTTAATTAGTTTAAAGGTCGAGTAATAAGTGCATTTTAAGAAGATTTAATCGAACTATTTTATCGGTTGTAAAAGACCTTATGCGTAGCGGTACAATACGTACGATTAGAGATCAGGGTGCTATATGGCTTTACGTAACGATTGTTCGAGTCAAGTCGACAATAGATTAAGGGAAAGTGTCGGGAGTAGGCTCGACCTTGTGTGAGACAACACGGTCTTCCGTAACCTGTCCCCGGTACGGGACTAGACGGAAGAGATTCGGCTGGCAGACGGGAGGACGGGATGGAATCCGGGCCCGGAGTGCATCCAAGTCGGACCGGACCGACCGGTCAGGCATGGCGTACTAAGGCCGGCCGGTCGAATTACCGACCGCCACCACCCGTCGGGTCGGTTCTGACAGGCGACACGAGGACTAGGAAAGCCGCCCGGCGAGGTTTCATCGACGGAAACTCGGCCGAATGTGAACGGACCGGTCCCTACACACGGCCGACGACCCACTCGGGGTTTTAACCATTCAGCGTCGAACAGCTGATTTCCAGACCGTTCCCACACGATGACGCCCCTTCCGCGAGTGACGACTGTAGAGGATTATCCTCTGACGATTATTTAAACCACCCCCACCCCCACCATTGTCAATACAACCCAAGTGCTACCTCGACGTGGACAGGTAAGGTAATCGGAATCAAATTAAAGCCCTCTTGCCCACTGCACTTCCGCTTCTAAGCCAAATACTATTAACATAAAAAGAAAGCCAACCCTTAACTTCCTTCTACATTCCACTTAATTACAAAAATATATTTAATTGGTTTATAAGACAACAAGTTTTAACTTATAATTATAATACAAATTACTACTGAACATTAAATTTTACCGGAACGTAAGTTCCGGTAAAAGACTTCTGTTTCGCGATTAAACTATACATTTTACACTTTATCAACTTTGATATCTTTTAACCTTCGACCTTAACTAGGTTTGAATGTTTTATTTGTAGCACAACATGTTTTAACGGATAGAGAAGAATTTATCGTGATAAAAATAAAACACGCCAGGGAATCATTATCTATCGTTCTTCCTTGTTCTTTAATAATAAAAATAATAATTAATAATTGCCATTAATTTAATCTTCACTCTTTCATTTAATGTTTATTAATTTAATGATACGTTAACCCACTACATATTATATACTATCTATAGAAAATAAAAAAAATGCAATAATCCATATGCGTGAACTATTTCACCAAAAATCTCTAATGTAGTGGTTTTTTCTGCTCATTTTTTAGTTTATCTACAACCAATTAGTAAATGTTAAAGATATTGAAGTATTTTGTTAATATTTTTTCGGAACAATCAAAGTATGATTTTGACCTAGGTAAGTTATGTATTATTTGATATTCATATGCGTGAATATATTATATTCACCCATGATGCAATTAAATGATTATATTCTACGTTATGCAATTAAACATTTTAAAATTGTTAAATGAAAACAATTTTTACGCACTTGGTGTACAATTAAAACTAAGATTGACTTGAGTAAAATATTTTAAGGCTAATTTGTACGCTTCGAACTTTATGTGTAGACGTGCTTCAAGTGTAGCCCGTCGTCCGCTAATATTTTATTTATTTATTTTTTTTATCTCGACCACTCACTATCTCTATTACTACAAGTTTCATTAGATAATATGTAATTATAGAGAGGACCGAATAACTGCAATAGAGAGAAAACTGAGACGGACGTCCGTGTCTAAGTCCCGAAGGGATAATTATATCTACACATATTAATCTCTAGGCTGATCGACCATCGCCCCGTCTACCGAGCTCTCTCGACCTTAAGACAAATTCCCCACCCGAACTAAAAACTTTTTTAAAAAGCACGATGAATATTCGTAGCGAGCCGTATCTCCGAGAGGCAGAGGAATAAGACGGATCTCCTGTCCGACGTATTGGAGAGACTGACTGTTGGGATAGCATCCCCCTCCCGTCCTCCTCCGGTACCTGCTGCTTCGTGAACAAGGCGTAGTATACGAGAGTCACGCCTTCTACACTTCTATTCAAAAATCTTACCTGTTAAAACAATCCAACACGCAACTGAAATTTCGATAATAATCTAGTCTTAGTCATTACTTTTTAATCTATCTTCAGAAGTGTTTTCGGAGTTGCCAGATTTCCTCAACACAAAACCTGGACACATAATGGAGGAGTCGGACTCTCCCACCACTCCCAAGAAATTAATGTACAACCATGTAAAATAAATTTAAATAAAAAGTAAGAAAAAAAAAAACGCGTCCTAATAACAACTGTGTTATAACATATTCGTTACAAAATATTCAATGTTAAATATTTGTAAGTAGGGATAGATCCTTTTAAACTAGGCTAAAACATTTCTTCATGTAAATTAATTGAAAATTTTTAAGTTTAGAGGTAAAGAATCCTTATACAATCACTTTAATCATTGGAAATAGGTTTCAGACTTTTAACTCTTTAGTTACCTATGTATTTTTCACTAATAAAATGGAAGTCTATTTCCAAAATTTATAGAAATCTAGGAGCAGATGCGGACTAATATAAAGTTCTAGAATAAATATAAGCTTTGCAGTGTTTATCATGCTGCTGTTACTCTAGTACCTTTTTATGGAGTCATATTCACATGTTTAGTCTGTTAATTGTATTTTTTAATCACCTAATCATTAAAATCTTTTAATGATTAGGTTTTATTTTTGAAATCTGTATCATGATGGATTTGAAGTACGACGTCGCCATGATGCAGTTACTATTTATAAATTAGGATGCCTAGCTTACCATTTTATGGAGAAATATTGGAATGCTTTGTTTTGTTTAATTCTTGGAAATGATCTATTCATAACAATGTTGGCTTTTATCCGCGTCATGTTAGACTTATTGCTTTCACTATTTGAAGTATTAGGGTATTTTTGAACATCATGATGTTAACTTGATGCAACAAACAACAAAGATATGTGAAATTTCAAATCATTTGGTACGTTGATTTCACCAGAAGAACTAATATTCTTAGGAAGATTCAAGCTACAGAAGCCTATTTAATATATATATTCTCCTGTCAAAAGTATTGCATCATGTAAAAGAAATAATGAGGTGTTGGTGTTGCAAAATTTTTGACGGTGTTTAATTCTATGCTGGGAGAAACGTTATAGTTTGTGAAACATACAAATAGGTATGTGTATACAATTATTACTGGTATTAAGCAGGTTAATTATAGAAATCTCAACTCGGGAATAGTCAAGATGTATTAACTGCTAGCGGCTAGCTCTTGCGATTACTTAAATCATACACTTTTGCGCCGCACACATGCTACATATAAGTAGGTTTCCAGCACCTTCTACCGTTAAAAATAATTTAAACTCTCGGAATGTTTTAATGGTGAGAAGCACCTGACACATATAATAAAATGTACCTCTTTTTGCACTCGCACGATTAGAAACGCTTTCAGAGGAATTAGATACTTGTAAAAGTACAATTTAAATTAATCTAAAACACACTCCAGAAAAGGGCAGTGTAGTTCTTTTAGCGAAGAATCCATGTTAGAGCATTTTGAGCTTTCTAAGTATGCATAGAAAGTCCGTTCTTATGGAAAAAGGGTGTGCAACTTGCCATGAAAGGAAAAAGTATGGCTGGAATCGTTGTTATGCGGACTCTATGCTTCTTATAGGAGGCTAAAGACTTTTTTTTATTTACCATAAAAACCCTACCTTTTTACTTGACGCTTGTGTAGTTTTTTGTATGACTTAGAGACAGCGGCCGACTTATTGCAAATTCCAATAGTTATCATCATTGATATCTTCGTGAGATGGTATAACCTTATGCTATCGAACAGAAAAAAATAAAACATCGGCGTCTTTAGGTTTACTTTATTGTCTTCTTTTCATAGAACTCTGCATTCCTCGATAGAAATTTTAAATTCATAAATGATAGAGGAAAAGAGTATCTTCAGGCTTTAGTTATACAGTACGGTTGAAATTATTTATTTTATACCAGAGCTTCGATTTATCTGATCCAAATGTTGGGATATTTTACAATAATAAGTTTTTTTTGTTTTTTTTTCACTATTACTTATTTATTTTTTGCAATTACGCCATTAAGTATAGCGTTGTGACGCAACGTAATAATAACTACTATTAGCTTTCTTATTTACCTGATTATAGATTTCCTTTTTTACATTTTCCTGTATATAATTTAATTTTTAATAATAACTGGAGGACTCTAGCCCTTCGTGATCGCTCGTCCACCCCAGAAAGCGGCAGGTGTGCGGCCGCTCTTCAGAATTCACTGCTTGAGGATCTATGCATCCCTCCGTATCAGTGTCAAAGGGCAGTCCTGTGTGGAGGTCATTGTGTAGATAATTTCATTGAGCTAATGAATCAAATAAAGGACGATATTAATTTTTTATGGGCTGGTTAAATTACCGTATAAATTGATAATTAATAAAGTACGACAACCCTATAAACTAACTTAAAAATAATATTAGATCTCCAAAAGATAATAATTAAGGACCAATAATGGGTAACTTCATAGATTTAAAAGAAAAAAAATCAATCGGAATAAAAGTCTCAAAGTTATAGTTTTTTATATATATTTATAAAAGTAAATTTTTATTGTTTAAAAGTAAAAATGATGAGTTTTTTCCTTTATGTACTATCTCTAAGATTCACTAATTAATAATAAATGTGGAGATAAAAACTCAAAATGATAATAATCGCATAGGAGGAAAATGTACGTATGCGAGTTATCATCGGGGTCGGTTCTGGAAATTGTTGATACCTGATTCAATTTTTGATTATAATTACATCAATATTTTTTTAATAACTAGGCATGGATTATACCATTTATTCGAACTTTAATTTATTCAATTTTCGTGATGTATAGTATACGAGTACCTGGTCCACTCCAGAAATAGGTCTATGAGAGTTCTAGGTCTATTCTAGTACTATGTCAATACGAGTACCAGGTTAGTACAAGTACCGGGTCTATAAGAGCACTAAGTACATACTGAACACGAATAGAAATAAATGCACGAGTAGTGTAACTAGTGTACATACTGATTCATACTTAAATATCTGACTTAATTAGATTATCAGACATAACCTATATTTTCCGTTGAAGACGGTGACTTAAAGAGCATAACGGGTGATGTTTTACTCCGGTAATAGTGAATCTAGTTGCTTCGAGCAGATATAGATGATTAGTCATCTTATAAATCGATTTTGAAGAACCTACATATTACACAATAAAATTAAATAAACCCCAATTTACATAACACAATAGGAAATGTTGAATTCAAACTGGGTTTTCCTTTATAATCGCAATTGGGGTTAGTTCTTTGATGATGACTTAGGACTGCTGCTTTGTTTGAAATTGTACACTGAAAGCCCCCATACACGGTCAAAATGTTTGCCCAAACATTTCATTTCACGGTCAAAATGACGGTCAAAATGTTTGCCCAAACATTTTAACCGTGTATGAGGGCTGTTTGATTTTTGCGCAAACATGATGTTTGACGGACGTGTATTGTCTAAATTTGCCCGACATCAGGTTTGCGCAAAATGTTTGATCGAAGCGGGGCCTTTACTCCTGATATAGTGGTAAATCATGAATCTCTTTCTAATTTTTTATGCATTCTTTTGAGGAAATGAGTTCTCCATATAGATTTAATGAGTTATTCCTTATTATTTTTCGCACTCTTTTTTTGCTGGTGGATTTTTCACTTTAAAGATATATTTAAATGAAATTATAATTATTATTAACTACGGGAAACAGTCAGAGAAAAACAAGCTCCAGCGCCGGGGTTTGAACCCGGGCCTCTGTATTTCCAGTACATTGCTCTGACCAACTAAGCTACGCTGGAGAATGGTTTTCTACTGACGTTATTGATACCTTGACCCGATTTTAAAGCTTTTAATTTTCCACTAAGTCTAAGGAGTCAACATTAGTGACATAGAACTAGACCGAGAAATATCGCTTATAATTATAAAGTACCCAATTAGTNGTCAGAGCAATGTACTGGAAATACAGAGGCCCGGGTTCAAACCCCGGCGCTGGAGCTTGTTTTTCTCTGACTGTTTCCCGTAGTTAATAATAATAATAATTTCATTTAAATTAAAATTTAATCATTCTGTAGTATGAATACTACCAAAATCGTAAAAATGAATTTAAAGATATATTGTGCCACTTGTGTTATAGACTGTTTTTCTCTTTATCATATACAGATGCAATAACTGTCTGCTCAAAGTTGTTTATGTTCGAGTACGCCTTGTGTTTTGTTCATTGCGTATTAGCGAATTCTCTTGGTTTGACGAAAGGTCGAATGGACTGCATACTTGCCAACGACCTTGTTCGACGGCAAACAGCCTTCCTTGAGGCTCGATTATAAAATCGTACTTTTACTGTTGTTGCAGGTGTCGGTGGGTAGCCGGAGTGAATGGGTGAAGAAGAAAGGGTTGGGGGAGGGTCCGAAGGCCCGAGCTCCCCTGTCATGCTTGCGACTATGACCCCAGTCAGCGTTCTCGATTCTGACTCCCATAGGGAATCACAGCAATATCCTGAGCAGAAGGTCATCTATCTTCAGGAAGGTGATGGACCTTCTTATCAGCATCAACCGACTGTTCTCGTCTTGTCGGAACTCGTCGACGATATATCTCCCATCCTCAATGTCAGGTTAGTACAAAACTGTTTTATTTTACTACGTTTTTATTAGCTTGCTTTCTTGTTTGTTTGTTTTTTTGTCCAGTACATATCTTGCAATCGATTTTTAACTAACTTCCCGAGTAGCTAGACATTTGAAACTTTTAGAATAGCTCAGAAAACGATGAAAATGCATTATTTTAATATTTTTAGCCATCTTTCAGTAAAATTTAATTCGTTTCCAGCAAATTGTGCTGTATGGAAAGTTAGTTCGGAAAAAATCCGCAAGTTATTTTATTTGTATTGACATGTCCCTTATTAACAATCTTCATTTTGTCAGATTAAAAATTTATTATTTATGACAGAAAACTTAAAAACGTAGTACATATATAAAAAGTTTGTTTTATCTTGCAATTATTTAAGCATTTACTTCCTTTTTAGAAAGGCCCGGATTTCTTCAGAAAAACAAATATTTTTCTAATAATATGGTCTTTAGGGGTGATAAATTGAAAAAAGTAATTTAAATCAAATTATAATTACTATTAACAACGGGAGACAGACAGAGAAAAATAGATTTCAGCGCCGGGATTCGAACCACGGGACTCCTTTATTTCCAATAAAGACGCTCTAGCCATCTAAGCTACACTGAAAATTAATTTCCTCTGTCGACAGCGATACCTAGTCCCGAATTAAGCTTTCAAATTTCTCCGCAAGTCTATAAGTCAACATTTACGACATTAAAACTAGACCGAGAAATAACGCTTGTAATTATAAAGTACTCAATTAGCATCTGTACCTAGTACAATCAATTAGAAATTCACTTTTTTTGTTTTAGGTAGTATTCATACTACGAAAAGTTTAAATTTTAATTTCAATAAAATTATAGTTACACTTTACAACGGGAGACAAATAACAGAGAAAAATAAACTTCAGCGCCGGGATTCGAACCACGGGCCTCCTTTATTTCCAGTAAAGACACTCTTAAAAATTAATATTTTTCTATTCATTTATTGTCATATTTCGCCTAATCCTTGACATCATCAACCTTTATGTCTTTATGATTGGGGTATATACCTTTGTTTGAAGTGAAGGAATAACAATTACAAATGAATATACACATGACTCTATAGTTCAACAGTTATTCTATAGTTAAGAGTAACTGTTAAACTATAAAGTGATTTAATTAATATTTAATTGTTAATCTTTCACTCCAATCATAATTCCATATTCCAGCAATATCCCACAATTATAATGACAGAGATTAGGCCTTCAATGATGCCCAGGATTAGGCGAAATTTTGCAAAGCAAATAAATTAATATGAAAATCCTATTAAAATTTATCATCCCTAAAGACCATAGTAATTAGAAGAATATCAATTAAAAGGGATTAGGATTAACTGAAGATTGAAAATCAGAAAAAAGTTTATAATTGTGTAAAAGTCTATTCTCTGCGGGATCATACTACATTATCACTTCGATCTTTGCAATCCTTTTATATCTGTCCCCTTCAGCATTAAACAAAATTTGAACCGGGTTATTATTATAGAAGTAATTTAACACTTTATCTTTCTAAACTTCCGTGGTTTTCATAATATTGTATCAAATAAACTTTATATTCTTACCATCGAATTTATTATACCACCAATTAGTTCACTTAACGTGTGAACCTAAAATGTCAATGCATTTAAAATTGTTGATGGAAGGATTTATAGTAATATTATAATTATATTTTAAGAAATATAATATATATTTTATAATAAATGTATCCACTTTTACAAACATTTTAAAAATTCATGATATAAGTCATCACATCATTTTCTTGAATTATTGGTATTGATTCCAACTTTCGTCTTTCTTATTTTCCATAAATGGTTTCTTTCTTGACCATAATATATGCTTATAACTATAGTAATGGCCTCCTCAATATTGTGATACTACAATATCATTTATTTATTATGATTAATTTTATATCATAATCATAATTTTAACCACATTATTTAATGACATATCATATTTTTGACTACGCTATTACATCTTATATCATATTCTAGATCTTATTGTGTCATCTTATGTCATATTCTTATATGAATATATATTTTTTTTAAAAACATGGTCTAATTAGTTCATCATCGAAGATCTTATTGATATCTCTCTCGTGGTCAAAANTAATTAAATTAAAATTTTATTTCATTTCTTTTAAATAAAGGAATAAAAAGCTGTGGATATTTTATATGAACTACAGCTTTTTTTTATTTACAATTTATAATAAGAAATGTTTCATGATTTTTTTATAGTTAAATTGAAAGTGGCTTAGAAAGTACATAAACTTATATAAGATCACTTTCATTTTTAACTTATTAATTTATTTTAAATATTTAACTGTACATAAATATAGTTCAAAACTTATGTATATATAATTAATGTTAGTAGATCGTTTGTATGCTTGATAAACATAAACATTGTTTCTTATGCTTTTTTTTATTTTTCAAGCTTTTTTAATGCTATAAATGCTATATGCTTATAGATATCAATAAGAAGTACACTTTATCGAGTTATGAAATTACAAATAAATGTATAGATACTCGTATCATATACGATTTTATAGATTATGTGTTGAAAGAGCAATAGCTTTGACAATACTTTTTATCACAACTTATTATATACTTCTGCAGTAGTTGGGTCCATTAATAAGTCATCACATCATTTTCTTGAATTATTGGTATTGATTCCAACTTTCGTCTTTCTTATTTTCCATAAATGGTTTCTTTCTTGACCATAATATATGCTTATAACTATAGTAATGGCCTCCTCAATATTGTGATACTACAATATCATTTATTTATTATGATTAATTTTATATCATAATCATAATTTTAACCACATTATTTAATGACATATCATATTTTTGACTACGCTATTACATCTTATATCATATTCTAGATCTTATTGTGTCATCTTATGTCATATTCTTATATGAATATATATTTTTCTCTGACTGTTTCCCGTAGTTAATAATAATAATAATAATAATAATAATAATAATAATAATAATAATAATAATAATAACAATAATAATAAAAATAATAATTAATAATTGCCATTAATTTAATCTTCACTCTTTCATTTAATGTTTATTAATTTAATGATACGTTAACCCACTACATATTATATACTATCTATAGAAAATAAAAAAAATGCAATAATCCATATGCGTGAACTATTTCACCAAAAATCTCTAATGTAGTGGTTTTTTCTGCTCATTTTTTAGTTTATCTACAACCAATTAGTAAATGTTAAAGATATTGAAGTATTTTGTTAATATTTTTTCGGAACAATCAAAGTATGATTTTGACCTAGGTAAGTTATGTATTATTTGATATTCATATGCGTGAATATATTATATTCACCCATGATGCAATTAAATGATTATATTCTACGTTATGCAATTAAACATTTTAAAATTGTTAAATGAAAACAATTTTTACGCACTTGGTGTACAATTAAAACTAAGATTGACTTNGGGGGGGGGGGGCTTGGTAAAACAACTTTGGGAACCTCTGGTGAAGGGGCTGCTTTATATAAAGTGGCCAAATATGAATGCCAAACTTGCTATAGGTGATATGACCCTATGGTATAAAGAGTGATGTGATCTAGTCATAAATTTGTCATCAACTCGACTCAGTTATAAGCTACAATGACCAGTGGTCTCTGAACTCGCTTGGATTGTTGGCCGCAAAGACAGTAATGGGCAATAATTACTGTTCGGAAAGAGCTCGAGTGAAAGCCATCCCTTATACCGGCATATAATTTTTAATCAGAGAAATCATTTCTTGGTAACACGTCGGTTTGTGAAGTGTAAGCAGAATATAAATCTTCGCGCCAATATGATTGGTTTTTATTCGTAACTCGTGATCAGCACTTGACTTGCCGCAATTTCTTGCAATGTCAGGATAGAACTAGCAAAGATCTCTATTACTTTCTAAGCTAATGCTCCGCTTTGTCACAAATTAGACTGATTCACCTTAGAAAAATCCAATTAACTTCGTACGATTATTAAATGGTAAAGACTGGACGGCTCTTTATAATTACTTCACAGCAGCCTATTTATAGAAAAAATATTGTTTATCTACCATTGGTACGAAATATAAACATTGTATCTCTGTTTAGATGTGTAGAAAGTGATTCTTTACGTACTTGCATTCATTGCGCATGAGCGTCTCATGAATCTGAAGAATTCTCAGTCTCATAAATCTAGGGCGGTAAAGAAGAGGGATTCTTCACCTTTACGCACAATTAGCGAGTTTGTTTACATTTAACAAAACTAATTTGCTGTTTGTTTAATTAAATTAACTATCAATATCGATGTTTTAGTGAAAAACAATGATTTAAGTGATTATGAAAATGAGGGGAATAAATACGCCTCCTGAAAAAATTGATTCGACAAAAAAAAACAAAAAACAACAAGTGAATTAATGTCATCTTTATCTAAAGAGAAATACGAACTTAAATACAGGAAATATTTTTTCTCTCTATTTATTATTAAAATCCAACAATCGTAGATAAAGTTCGGTACGCAACTCGTGCGAAAACGGCATTTTGCTTCGCTCCTGTGGTTTTACTACCCTCACTGTCGCTCTGGGATGCAAACTCCACACTCGCGTGCAAAATACTACTTTCCGCACTAGACGCGTTATGTACTATTAATTTGTTGCCTAAATCACGTCTTTATCATAATCAGTATTACAATCACACGTGCATGTACATGTAACATGTTGTTTAAATCACGTCTTCATCATAATCAGTATTACAATCACACGTGCATGTACACGTAACATGTTGTTTAAATCATGTCTTTATCACAATCACACGTGCATGTACATGTAACATGTTGTTTAAATCACGTCTTTATCATAATCAGTATTACAATCACACATGCATGTGCATATGCTAATTTATATGCAAATACAGTTAATTCATAAGAATATAATTAAGCGTTAATTTTATTAATTATTTGTCTTAAATGTTATTTGTTATTGCTAGTCATTTATACCTATAATAGTTATCATGGCATGTTAGTCTATTAGAAACAGTTTTTATTTTTTGTAAATATTTTACGGATTTAGATTTATTTGATAAAATTTCGTGAGGGTATTCTAATTTAAAAAAAAATGAATGGTTGTAATTACAATTTATCTATCTATTTTTATCTAATCCCCTTTTTTATTATTATCTTATTTAATAATCTATATAAATAAATGTATTTAATTATTTTTAATTTATGATAATTTATTCGCTTAATCTAGTTCTTATTATAAAATGATTATGTACGTTTAATTGAAATTGTTACTGAATTGATACTATTTATTGGCCGGAATCCCTTCTGTTGGTTTTATGACCAAGGCTGTCGTTTTGTAAATTACAATATTGGATATGTTATAGATTTTTTTATTAAATAAATTTTATGCATTGAGCATATAAACCACATAAAGATAATCTTTAGCTATTTTTCCTGTCCTTTTATTTCAATTTTAATTTATTCATTTAAACATGTTCCTTTATACTACAGATTTGCCATGTTTCAACTTATTTATTTTATAATTATTACCAGACGTCAAAATACATACGCTTTGAAGTTCTTAATTCAATCAGTTTCTTTTTTAATTTTTAAATTACTTAACACATTATGTGTTCTTAACACATGTGTTCTACATTATATACACACGCACACATATCCATATATGCGGAATTCAATATGATACCGCCTTAACCAATTGGACTAGAACCTTCAAATTCGAAAGTTACAACTACTAACTTACTTACAACAACTAATGTTGTTGTTGATGTGTGTATATATTCGTTTCTCTGTATTGTGTGTATTTGACATTAAAGCAATATTTTTATTTTCAAAATGTTATTTTCTCTCTTAAAAAAAAAGTTGCTCAATAAAGCTTTCAAATTCATGTCGACAGCTGCTTAGGTAGACAGACAGATAAAATTGCATAATTCTCTGAGTATATGTATATGTATATTTGTGCGTAACTTTTCTACATCAAGTTTTTACCCAAAAGTTTAATCTAAAAAGTACATCATTTTGCTAATTTTAAAATTATGCTTTTTTTCTTGGTTAAAAACTCATTAATGACCTTTTTATATTATACTTTTACGAATAATTTTTCTCAATAATTATATTTTTATCTAATTCGATATCTTAATTTGCTTAGACCATACGACCGGCACTTCGCCAAAGAATAATTTCAATTTAATTTAATAGATAGAATTAATTAGCAATCTGATTTTAATTTTTTGGTCTAATTTATTTTAATTTAATTTATTATATAGAATTAATTAGCAATTTTATTTTATTTTTCTTTAATCTAATNCGTTATTTATCAAATGAGGATATCCCTGCCGTCAATATTTGCTTGATCTGGAGATCACTGGACCGGTTTCGGCTAAACGCCATCATCAGCAGAGTCGATGTCTCTCGTAGCACTCAACACACTCATCGAGTCTACATGAGAGAATGAAGTTTCAACTTCATTCTCTCATGTAGACTCGATGAGTGTGTTGAGTGCTACGAGAGACATCGACTCTGCTGATGATGGCGTTTAGCCGAAACCGGTCCAGTGATCTCCAGATCAAGCAAATATTGACGGCAGGGATATCCTCATTTGATAAATAATAAATTACTCATTTGATGCTACTTAATTAAAATATCAATTTATTGTAATCTTTTCTTTTGTTCGATGCGAATTTGTCGAAAGAGTGATTTAAAATTCTAAAAAAGATAAACCTTTTAATACTTTTTTAACACCAATAGGTGTTATCCTTCCCTTATAAATCCTCCCCTTATAAATAAAACAAAGTGGAGTATCAATCTAAAGATGTTGTACGGAATGTTCTTCATTAGATTGTTACTCCCCTTATAAATAAAACAAAGTGGAGTTTCAATCTAAAGATGTTGTACGGAATGTTCTTCATTAGATTGTTACTCCCCTTATAAATAAAACAAAGTGGAGTATCAATCTAAAGATGTTGTACGGAATGTTCTTCATTAGATTGTTACTCCTCTTATAAAAAAAAGTAAATATAATATTCATTTGTCACGCTATAGTATACCCTAGGCCCTAGAAGATGTTGTTTTAGGAAACGAAGCAGTCTTTAAGTTTAAAAAATGACATTATAGATATAAATATCCTTGAAGATTTTTTAAAACGAAATGCCAAGATGATTAACATTAGATATAACTTATAACTAAAATAGGATTGCCAATAACTTTACACTGGGGTAAAATATTTGTAAAAGAAAAAAATGGATACAATAATCTATAACTTGTTTTGTTTTCTGACTTATATTTTGATTGTCAAACTATATCATTAGTCTCTGACTTGTTGTGTTTTAAATGTTTAAATCTGAGATTGACTTAATCCTTTGATTTTTGAGATTTAAAATGAGTTAAACTAAAAATTGACCTATATTTTGATTGTTAACCCATATTATTAGTCACTAACTTGTTGTGTTTTAACAAGTTTAAATCCAAGATTGGCTTAATCCTTTCATTATTAACTGAGATTAACTAAAAATTTAACCTATATTTGATTGTCAAAACCATAACATTTGTCAAAAAAAGACAGTGTTCTCCATTCAATATTCTCATTTATCTATTTTGTTGCCAATATATCTTTAAGGTAAAATAAACGAATAATTAAATATTGCTGCTGCGAATGTCAAACATGTGCCAAAAATTAAGAATCTTATACTTCTTACTGTTTTATTAAACTTTTATATTTCTGACCCGTAATGTTTATTCACTGAAGGGTTCTAGTCAACCTTTCCACAAACAAACGTGTCATCGTAAAAATATAAATGTCAACAAACCTTAATCCTAGGAATATATCAGTTACGTGTCATCGTAAAATAAAAAGATAAATTATCAACAAACCTTAATCCTAGGAATATATCAGTTACGTGTCATCGTAAAAAGATAAATTATCAACAAACCTATATCATCAGTTTTTTTTTCATACTTTATCACCGAGAATTTTATTTCTACACATTAAAAAATACAGTTGTGGAAGAATTAAAAACACTATTAAATCATGATCTAGTCATAAATTTGTCATCAACTCGACTCAGTTATAAGCTACAATGACCAGTGGTCTCTGAACTCGCTTGGATTGTTGGCCGCAAAGACAGTAATGGGCAATAATTACTGTTCGGAAAGAGCTCGAGTGAAAGCCATCCCTTATACCGGCATATAATAATATATGCTTATAAC
>KZ651267.1:270828-291336 GCA_001010745.2 Gerris buenoi | reverse complement strand
GAAGTCTTTAAGTCCAATAGATATATATATATATATATATATTTATAAGAGTGTGTGTGCGCGCGCGTAAGGGATATAACCGTTAACAATTTGCCACGCTGTTATAATCGGCTTTGAAGAAAACACTACAACACAAAATAAGAACCGGATTTTAAGCATCGGGTAGGATCAAGGGGGCTTCATAAATGCCTCTTGAGTACAAAGTATAAGTGAATCTCTCCGTATAATTGCTTTAGAGGAGGCTTCAAGAAACTGACTCATCCTAATTAATGGTTATTATACACGTAATGTTAAAAAATGTATGGAGAATAACATCTTTTCTTAATCCCTAATTTTTTATTTTTTTTTTTTAATTTATAAACAAAACTCCTCTTTTATAAAGATGGGAAATTAATTAAATAAATTTAGTTGTTTAGGTCGGAGATTATTTTCTTTAATCTTCCAATAAATAATTGTATGAGTGGTTCTAAGATCAGTAATAATATTCTAAATTAATAATGGTGAGTACTGGGTGTATAAAAAGTGGAAGTAATGTGAATGAATACTGGTGAGAGTAGTAATGGTAACATGAATAGTGATTTGTGAGTAGTAATGGTAACACTCTAAATAATTAATTGGTGAGAGTAGTGGTGGAAAGATGAGTCAGTAGTATACTTTATATGAGTTATATTAAAGTACTAGGGGTACGTAGGAAGTGGTAATGCTCTAAATGAATAATGGTGAGAGTAATGATGGTAACATGAATGGTAACACTCTAAGTGAATAATAGTAAGAGTATACTAAGGGTATTGTAGGAAGTAGTACTACTCTGAATGGATAATGGTGACAGTAGTAGTGAAAAGATGAGTGAGTATTATTCTCTAAATGAGTAATGTCAAAGTACTAGGGGTATTATATAGGAATTCATTAGTAGTGTTGACGGAGATTTTGTGGTATTTAGATAACATTATGGTATTATTAGGTACTGAGAAAATAATAACGCACATCTAAGAAATAATCAGTGTATTGTCTGACCACAAGAATAATTACAAAAATTTTTAAACAAAAATTTTACAAAAAAAACCGGTTTCGACTTAACGTCTAATATAACCTCTAAGAGGTTATATTAAGATGTTTTATTATTTTAACAATTGTCGATTTTNATTTTATTTTCATTTATTTAGACTCATATACCTTCACTGTTTAGCCTTTAAGTTATTTCCATCAAATACCTTGTACCTGACCCCAGTAATCCTCTAACTTCATCCATGCCGCCAAACCTACCCTTCCACCTCCTAAAGCTTCATATCCCCACCTACCTTCCCTTTTTCTCTTTTTTTGTTTCTCTCTCACTTTTAATTTTGTTTGTTAAAAACCAGCAGTGTAAAATAATCAACCAACTGATGATGACGTTAAGTCGAAACCGGTTTTTTCTTTTGTAAAATTTTTGTTTAAAAATTTTTGTAATTATTCTTGTGGTCAGACAATACACTGATTATTTCTTAGATGTGCGTTATTATTTACTCAGTACCTAATAATACCATAATGTTATTATATAGGAAGTGCGGTAATGCACTAAATGAATAATGGTAAGAGTAGTGATGGTAACATGAATGGTAACACTCTAAGTGAATAATGGTAAGAGTACTAGGAGTATTGTAGGAAGAAGTAATACTCTAAATGGATAATGGTGAGAGTAGTGAAGGTAACATAAATGGTTACACTCTAAAGAATTAATAGGTGAGAGTAGTAGTGAAAAAATGAGTGAGTATTATGCTCTAAATGAGTAATGTTTATGTTCTAGGGGTATATTAAAAGTGCGGTAATGCACTGAATGAATAATGGTGACAGTAGTAATGGTAACACTCTAGTAATAATAAGAGTACTAGTAATAGTAAGAGTAAAGGGGAATTGGAAGTAGTAATACTTTAAATCAATAATTTAGAGAGTATTGATGGTAACATGAATGATTACACTCTAAATAATTTATAGGTATGAGTAGTGGTGGAAAGATGAGTGAGTATAATACTCTAAATGAGTAATGGTAAGAAGTTGGGGAATAGAAAATGTCAATACTTTATATGAAAAATATTGAGATTATTAATGTTAATACTGGTAAATGGTTCTCATGCATTAAATTATTTGTATTCATTAGCGAAAGAAAAAGGTTTGCCAAAATTTTGCTAATAAGTACTGAATTACACTGATTCAAAAGTCTTCAGATATTGGCCTTATGTCCACCAAATGCATGTCCTCAAGTATTGGATTATCTTGATCTTACATTGACATAATGATTTGAAAACCATGTTCTATATAATATACTAAGGTATCATAGTCTATTAGTAATTGATTATGATCAGGCATTCAATATGATAGCCTTGGTAGTCTATAAATGGTTAACATACAGTCGTACTTAAAATTATGCTTAAGTGGAGAGTACAGTAAAATTTAATTCGAACCTAAATTTCAAATAAAGACTCCGTTTCGCAACAGCCCTTGGAGGGCCAAGGCCTATCAAAGGGCTTATACCAATATTTATGTAATGGACAGAACGGGATTAGCATGTCGCTTTATCAGCGTTTTAAATCTTATACTTGACACACGCAACCGGATTGACGTCACTTCACATAAGCCAGCTGCCCGTTTATATGGGGATGAGAACACCAGAACATCCCCTTGCCTAAATAGAGAATTAAAGTTGGAGCTCCTGCGTGAGAAGGGCATTCGTCAGAAATGAGCTCTCGGACATCCCGAGAATAAACGAATTCTTCTAAATAAGAGGGATGGATTTATGGAACGCAGTTCCTTATGGCACTCGAGCGCTGATCGTTACAGCATCTGGAGCCCGGGAATGAATCCAGAAAAAAACCGACCGAAGACGACAACTTAAGTAAAAGATTATCGATTTTACTGAAATTTTGTGCACATTTTCATTTTACTTATGCCAAGGACGAGTTCGTTGGACAATGTTATTCGTCTATGCGTTTAGGCGCAACGCTTGCGTAAACGTAAACTTTATATGTATAAAACTGGAATTTTAGGACGGGTAAAAATTCTAACTTCATCTATCTATCAATGAGACAAAAAACCTTTTATTTTAGTAAAACCAACACCGACACCGCTATGAAGTGATAAAGATCGCTACATTTATAAAACCGGACCTAAACCTTTCAAATAGAGAAAACAACGTTTGTACGTTACTGATACCTTAAGTTCTTATACGTAACGATTTTAATAACTCTTTATACACATCGTCTAAAGTACAATTGAAACAGGCATGTAAAATTTCCTGATACAACCAGAAGTTTTTGTTTAGTGAAGTGATACATTTTATAATAATTTAAACAGACTCAGGACGGGGAAAGAGGCTCTGTCCCGTTCCCTCACTATCTATACTACAACCATCCTCATTAAAAATCAACTTATCATGATTAACTATTTTCTCAATATTCAATATAATATTAATTGCAAGACGCTCACTTTAATGATAAAAAAGTTTTTCTTTTAATTGTGCCTTAACTCCGCTAAGGACAAATAGTTAGTTACTTTTAATTTGGTCTCATTTCTAACTCCGCCAGGTATAAGTAGTTAGTATCGTATACTTAGCAGTATGATTTTATAATTTATATTTAATAAAAGGCGTACTTCGTTCCTACGGTGTGTCCCGCGAAATCACACGTATTTTTAAAGAAAAAGAAAAATAATACTAGTTAAAGAATGGTTTTGTTCTATTTTCAAGTTAAGATACTTATAAAAAAAAGAATTACTAAGGTAATCTTTGTTTATTACTGGCACTAATTAAGTATAATCATAACAGGCGTATACTTAGTCAAAGATGGTAACTTGAACCCCAACTTTTTTTTATTCAGTTTTATTAAAGGAACTGATTGATTTTTAATCATATTAAAACGCATTACTACTTATTACTTATTCATTACTAACTTTTAATTCAAATAATCCTTTTTAATTAGCTTTAAACCAGTCTTCATTAAATTCATTTTCTATTAAAGAAAAAAAAACTAGAATAATTCTTGAGCCTGTTTAAAATAGTGAGATAATAAAGCGATTGAATTTATTATACCACTTATTAATATATTTTGTGTTTTATAATTATATTCCTTCTTTTATAGTTTACGGTACTTTATACATCTAACTAATAAATATTAGTTGATAAAATAATAACTTAATTCTTAACCTTTTGTCAGGTTCAATAAAACTAATAGAACCAGATCTTTATTCTATAGGGTTGGTTTCGACTGCCTAGATTCGAATAAACCTTGATCATCTGGAAAGGACAGCGTCAAAGATTTTATGAATTCCGATGTTTCAATATTACTGAGAGTTGTATACAGTTATTTGGAATTATCATATAAATATGAGATAAAAACTGAACTACGCTTTATTGCAAATAGTGGTGTCTTTTGATTTTAATTACGGCATCAATTCTGTACCGATTTCTATAATAATTCAGGTAAAGTGTTCAGCTATAAAATTTGAAAATATTATCGCCTGATTTATTCTATCTATCATAATTTTTGTTCAAATGATGAACTAAAACTGTTTTGTTATTCATCAAATGTTTATAATCTGGCGTATAAAAGAAAACTATATAACTTTTCAGTTTAATGACTGTTATTTTTGTATCACAATTATTTTATTAATTCTGAACTCATAAGTATAAAGATTTACATTGCATTTATATCGTATTGAATCTTATAAAATTTGACAATAATAAAATGATGATTTGCAGCACAACAGCCCGTGGTTAGGCCTGTCAAAGGGTTTATACAACTATATAAGCTAAGAATAATAGCTCTGTACTCACATGTATAAAGATTTACATTGCATTTATCTTAGTATTGAATCTTTGACAATAATCAATCTATTTGCAGCACAAAAGCCCATGTTTAGACCTGTCAAAGGGTTTTTATACAACTATATAAGCTTAAACAAAAAATAATATCGTATTGTTCTGAGTCTTATTACATGTCAAAGATAGTTTTGGATTCATTCTGATTATAATTGTTTTGAATACTTTTTAAACTTATTAATAGTGAAAAATTGTGGTAATGATGAGAATCTATTAAAGAATTTCAGGTGTTAAGTAAATCACTTAATATGTTTAAAAGGCAAGCGTTGAGGTCTTTTTGAAAAAAATTGCATTCTTCTGCTAAACATTATTATATGTATATTGCCTTATATGATGAAGTCAATGAGATTTTTTTTTTGTTTCTGGACCTTCACATATATTATGATAATATATATAATGATAGTATATAATTTAATGATATTTCAACCACTTCTCTCTCGCCAAAAATAAGTGTCATGTTGCATTAACAGTTTTCATTTAATGAAGATGATTTTTATTTAGCAGCAGGTGAAGTTGGGTCACAGATTGGAAAATATATAAAAGAATGAAGCATATAATAACGTGATGGAGATAAGGAAAAAAAAGGTCCAACAAAAGGGTGCTACCAAGGGTTCGGACGTGGGCACAGTTTAATAGCACTGGCCTTTCATCTCAAACCCTACAATCCCTTATTATAATACCAAGCCACCAGGTTATTATTAATCCTTTTTTATTTTTCCATTTTATCCGTCCTAAAAAAAGAACTAAATGAAATAAAAGGTACGGTCTGGATTTATTAAAATAAAGACAGAGAGGCTAGGTTGAAATAAAATGGTTACTTAGTGTTGGAAAGAAGAACCGTACCCAGGTAATATTTTATTCGGTAGTCGTGCTCGAATAAAATCGAAGGTTTTTATGAACTCGGTGAAAGCTTTAAATTTAAAGGCATCTGCCGTTTCTCAACTCTTATCAAATGGGCTTTTATAAAAATCATAACTGGCCGTTTGAAAACCGGTAGGTTAGTTGTGATCTCAGCGCTGAGTGCGGTGGCTAAATCCAAGTTTATCGCCATGTCGCGTCTTGTCCAAGAGCTCTTCGTCTTTGGGGGTTATCGATTTATCACTTGTTTATTGTTGAATCTCTTTCTAAATTCTTTTTTTTTGTGTTTAAAGAGGTTTTAGTTATCTCTCAAGCATGCTAAACCACGAAGGAAGATGTTTAGAGGATCATCGACTCATAAATTGTCGGCAGAATAATGTTCCATCCTTTAGTTTTTGTCGATGTAGTTTTAGACAATGGAAAGCCTCATGAATACATATATCTGAGTGTAAACTATCGTTTAGACGAAGAAAACGTCGTACTACCAACAAATCACGACTTGAGTGATATTGAATTAAAATAAATTTTTGAATAAATACCAGCAAAATATACGAGCAACGTTGAGCTCGTTGCAATGTTGATAAATTCATATCATAATTTGAAGTGATACATTGAGTCGAATGATGTACTATTGGCCAACGGTAAATCACAATCAGCTACTTACTTGGGATCTAAAAATATCATAAATATTTACACGTTGGTTTAAGTCCTCTGGAAACGTTTTATCGTGTTTCAAATCAATGTAAAAAAAACATCTAATTAAATAAAAAAAAAGAAAACGGGATCTAATCTTTTCGACTAATGAAAACGAAGGTTTTATGGCAAGCTCATTAAGCGAACTGCAAATAAAGCGGTGAAGGTTCAAGCAATTTAGCTACCGGAATACGCTAGAATTGAGCACTGTCGGCAACATGATAATCTGATGGATGACATCCTTTAAGACCTTAAAATAATAGGTGCTTACCAAGGATGCCTAAATAACAGGTGATTGGCTTTCTAACTAAATTCTTTTATCTTATTTTTCATTTCTGTTGGGTTTCTTAAGATTGCATTTTGTGCCCACAAACCTAAAACAGTAAACTCGTATAGTCTTAAAATATTCAAAGGTAGCTACTGGAATACGCCTTAATCGTGTACTGTCGGCAACACGTTAATCTGATGGATGACATCCTGTAAGACCTTAAAATAATCGGTGCCTAACCAGGGATGCCTCAACAATAGGTAATTGGCTTTTTAACTAGGTTCTTTTATCTTCCCATTTCATTTCTGTTGGGTTTCTTATGATTGTATATTTTATTTTCACAAACCTAAATTAGTATATTTGTGGAGCTTAAAAATATTCCGTATACATGTATTAGTTTAACATGCAAATGTTGTTAAATCCGTGTCAGTTATCATTAAAGAGAGAGAGAGAGAGAGAGAGAGAGAGAGAGAGAGAGAGAGAGAGAGAGAGAGAGAGAGAGAGAGAGAGAGAGAGAGAGAGAGAGAGAGAGAGAGAGAGAGTGAGAGAGAGAGAGAGAGAGAGAGATAGAAAGTGTAGTAGCAAGAGTAGAAGGAGTAGAGTAGTAGTACAGTAGTAGTAGTGTAGGCATTCTTACTGCGGACACTGCAGTTGTAGACTAAATTGACATCTACTTCTGCTTGGCCTAGCTGAAATCCCTCTTCATCTTATTAGCAGCTGTTCTGCATTAACACGCCTGAGGTGGAAAATCATTGGCTTTGCAATCCTGCCGATTGAAGAATTAAGGTTACTTGCCCTAAGCAATGTACTCACTTTCTGTGGGTCTGTCTAGCTTGCTTAGAGAATAGAGTAAGATGGATTATTAAACCGGATGATTATGCTCCTGGGATCCACGTATGAGGTCTTACTATTTTGGACTATATTTTTAAAAAATTCGTCCTGGGAGGGGGGGGGGGGAAGTAGAGTAGTAAGGGAGTAAAATTAAATTTTGATATCTGGTCGACACGAGATTAGTAATTTCAGGCCTGAGAATTACACACCCATTCCATGTTATCATCATTGTGAAGCAATCGCGTCTCTCTGGGACTCACACTATTAACAGATTATATCAGTGTTTGGATTTTGATTTTAGTCAAATTTTGGGTATGTTTACCTCTCTCCTATACCGATCTCAGCAAATCTTTCATATACATTCACAACTAATTTATCGAACAAATTAATACTTTATATATTTGATGAATGGGTGTTTTTGATTAAAAAAGGAGCCTGGCGATGTCCAGTAAGTTATAGTATAAGTTCTAAAAAATTAAATCATAAAACTATGCACAGAATCTTTAATTTTAATTAGTTTTTTTTTTTATTTATTTGATTAGTCTAATCTGGTTTTACGGAACAAGGAAGAACACAAATCAACTATTAAGTTTTTTTTATATTAATAATATATATAATTTACTATTACTTATTCATACCAAGGATATCCGGCATTAATTCAGTTATGATATGTAGTCGCTTTATTAATACATCTCGTTTTAAAATATGCTTATTAGAACTCGCTTCGCTAAAAAAAAATACAACTCTCATTTTCGTGTGGTCTTAATAAAAGGAGAAGCTACACAATTAACATTTTTGTAAAAAAAACACAGTTTAGTTGAAAGAATAAACACTATTAGGTCGAACGGTAAGTGGAGAAGGTTAAGGTTGCGGCCATGGAATGCCTAATTAGGCCGGCGTTACGCTAGAGTAACGCGGAAAGTGAAGTGGTGTTTTTTGTAACAAAAGAGACCCGAGTCGTCGCGGCCCATTACGAAGCGGAAAACTCGGAGTGGCGCTTGAGAAGGACGGACGCCGGAGTATAACAGGTCGTGAAAAGTGGGATACGTGCTCGGTGGCCGGTCACGCTTGGGCGACCTCCTAACGCCGCCATTCAATTAGCCTACTACAATTCCTAGCGGAAAAGTGCCTTAGTCACACCTCTACTGCTTGACAGGACACATAAACAGTCAATTACTCGCTTGGACGAAGCCTTGTAGTTCCTTCCTTATATTAGGCTATTTAATTACTTATTTACATTTTTGTGCTTTTGTAAACGCATTTTTATACTCGTCCATGACACTGTTTGGAGACAACTAGGAATGCGATGAATTAACAATGGGTTCTTGTTAGATTAAAGAATCGATGTATTGAATACCTACTTCCTCCACTGTTATAATTTTCAAATAGGCTTATTTATAATTGACAAACCGTCTATAATACGATAGTATCTAAACATTTCTTGAGTTCATTAATCGCAAATCATTCATATACATACTTATATTTCATTTTATTTTTGGTATTGGCTACATATCGGACAGCCATATTTGAATTATAATAAATGTTTCCTAAATACTAACTTTTATACTATTTTGGAACGAATACAACATTTTATATGAAGGAGGGGATCTACTAGATAAAATTGATAAATAATTAAATGGTAATTCTATAGATTTTTAATTAAAATCATTATTTGAAAGTGTCTCTCTTTTGCCAGAATATTTTATACAAAATATTATTATGTGCTCAAGGTCTTCTTGTAGATTACATGTAGAGCATAAGCTTGACTCAGCTTTGTTTATTTTTTTTCAAATATAAATTACTAATACCGTGATTAGATCTTAATCTATTAATAGAAACTATGAAATGTCTATTGCTCTGTCCTTTGTACCAAGGCGTTGCTCCTACCGCTGGTTGTATTTGTTTGTAAAACCCTTCTGACTTAGTAGTTTCTTGCCCATCTTTTCTTTGCTGCCAATTTTTCTGCACATATCCCTCACTGGGACTTTATAGCTAGATCCATGCAGAAGCAATAACTCATCGTCCGAACTACTTTGTTTTGCTAACAAGTCCACCGTTTTATTAGGAATTAATTTAGAATTCATTCAAGAATTAAAAGATGCTGAGAGTCTTCCAAAGATGTAATTATTGCAACCCTCGTAAAAGTGCACTAAGTTCATAAATATGTAGGTACAGTTAGATTTAAACACTATTATATAAAACGAAGTTATGTCACACTCATCCACGGATCGTTAGAAACCGTCAATAGTGAAGCTGTATAAATTCATAAAATTGGAATTTTTTTACCTAATTATTGCATAAGTTAACATTTTTGTTTGTTCATTTAAATTCATCATGAATATTCGTTGTTCATTCAGCAATAAAACGTAAAAAAACATCTTGCCTAAAGATGAAATCAATATTTGAATAGTATTTTAGTTGTTGTCCGTAGTAAAAGATAAAACATGGTCGCAAGAGAAAGTATTCACTAAATGAGTGAATATTGGCTTAATCGAACAATTTTGTTCAAATATGTTAGACAAAAGAATTGAATTCAGGCACATAATAGTACATTGCGTATGTAGTGCGTAAAGTAGCATTTTGCATGCGAGTGTGGAGTTTTGCACCTGAGTGACAGCGAGAGTATTAAAGCTTTATTTTCCTAGAAGCGACTGCAGCGATAGTCGCTGGGCGATTATCGCTGAGGACTCCTCTTCTGAGTTTGAATGTTACCGTTTTCTTAGCTGAGCGACTCTAACCATGCAAATTCAGAATAACAATAGTCGCTGAGCGACTATCGCTAAGCGTCTATCGCTGGAGTCGCGGCTTGGAAAACTTACCTTAAAACCACACGAGTTAAGCAAAATGCAGTTTTCGCACGAGTTAGGTACCGTACTTTACCATAGTTGGATTTTAATAATAAAACCAGTTTAAGGAAAAAAAACAGTTACTTTAATTAATCAAACAGCAAATTAGTTTTATCAAATGTAAACAAACACGCTAATCGTGCGATATACTGAAGAATTCTTCTTCATTTCCTCACTAGTGCGGAAATACAGAATAATTATGAAACGCGCATGCGCAATGAATACAAATACGAAAAGAATAATTTTCTACGCATCTACACAGAGATGAAATGTTTATAATTTCGTATCAATCGTAGATAAAAATAATTGTATCTCCCGTATTCCATTTCTCATATTTTCGCATCATGTTGAAAGCTGCAATAAATAAAAGCAATGTACCCTGGAGTGCATAGTAATAAGCACTAGTTACATATTATGGCGTCATTTGACAATACAATGTTTCATTTTATTTGAGTTGGATTGAATGAAATGCGTAGCAACAAGCCTGGGACGTATCCTGGCAACCAGCCTCCCACTGGGCCCGTTCGATATTCGAGTCTGGCCTTTACCTGACCGCCTCAATAACCTTCTCAGATATTTCAAATGTATGCCAATCCAACACTGAAACGCGCCCAAGTTTACCAATGTGTGTCTTTACGTTTGTCTGTTTTGATCATGAATACATATTTAATTATTTAAGTTTGGTAATTTTCATACTACGGAAAGTTTAAATATCAATTTAAATCAAATTATAATCATTTTAATTATGGGAGACAAGCAGAGAAAAATAGACTCCAGCGCCGGGACTTGAACCCGGGCCCTCCGCATTTCCAGTTCAGATGCTCTGAACCAACTAAGCTACGCGGGAGAATGATTTTCCTTTGCCATAACTGATAACTATATGCGGAGGGCCCGGGTTTAAGTCCCGGCGTTGAATACATATTTAGTAATTAAGAATTGTTAGCAGGTAATATACATAACCCTTACCCTCTTTTTTCCTATCTTTCATTGGGTCTGATTTTTTTTTCAAATTTAAATAGTGGACCTATTAATCTGTGCTAAGTATTATTTATTAATTAATATTCGTGTTTAACATTGATTTTAATTGATAATAGATAATTAGAGATAATGAGTCACAATATTTAATTTGACTAATTAGTATAAATTTTCTTTCTTAGATCGAGAAAAATAGCTCGTTTCTTCATATACGCTACTTCAAAACCAAGTCTCAAGAATTATTAAAAATTACAGGGTAGTACTTTTTAGGATTAGAAGATTTTATTAAGCATATACGTTATTAAATTATGAAATAACATTTTTTTTATTTCTCCATCCTACTTCTCTAAATGAAAATAAAACAAAAATAATAATAAACAAATTACGCTGAAGGCCTCAAAAAATTAAAGGGTCCTTTGTTGGAATGTTTTTTATAGGTACAAATAACAACAGGTAATTTTTTTTTTTTTTTTTTTTTTTTTAAAGTATATATTTATTTGTATCCTACTCATCAGGAGATATCATTTGATATCCCACTCAAAAATTAAAAAAATGAATACCACATTTTTGCCAATTGCGCATGCGCATATTAAAATTTTAACGTTTCTGTAGTTTTCTTTTGAGTTGATCAAAAAGTTGCGCTTGTGTTATAAATTTCAATTTTTACCCTAAACCGTTTGGAAGATATTAACCAAAGAGCGACGAACAGACAGACTCATTACCCTAGCTAAAAAAAGGGTTTCGAGAAGAATCTTCGATACCCTAAAAATAATGGTTCCCTCTACGTTGTCACTAACGTTGTATTAATATATAAATGTTTACAAAAATAAAACATAACTACTTCTCCCACTCAATCTTGTAATTCAAATTTATTAAAAAGAAAGCACGTGAATTGATATAGACGAATTATTCGTAGATAAATAAACTTATCAGCGTAGTTTGAATATATTTAGCCTCAGAATCAAACACTATTTATTACGAATGGAGATTCAGCGCTTGAAATTACTTTATGGTTCTCGCCTGAATGTTTACTCATCCAGTCTTATGCTAAGTTTACTTTAGGATTAAACATTATACGCATGAGGAAAACAGATGACTTGGTAAGCAAATACCTACCCTAGTCCCCGGTGAAGTCTTTGATTTTTTCCCCGTTAATAATACTTCTTGTGGGATTTTAACAGCTTTAACGAAAAGCGAACCGCTTACAGTGTATACTAGGCATCGCGTGGCTCTTTCATTGAAGCGAGCTTAATACAATATATCAAATGAGGATATCCCTACCGTCGATACTTGCTTGATCTGGAGATCACTGGACCGGTTTCGGCTAAACGCCATCTTCAGCAGAGTCGAAGTCTCTCGTAGCACTCAACACACTCATCGAGTCTACATGAGAGAATGAAGATGATGTAGACTCAATGAGTTTACCGAAACCGGTCCAGTGATCTCCAGATCAAGCAAGTATCGACAGTAGGGATATCCTCATTTGATAACTTACAAACTTGCGGTAACNTTCTCCCTACTGGAGATAAAATATTGTATGTACCTCGTGCGAAAAGTGCCATTATTCCCTTCGCGATAATTATCTCCTTCGGCTTCGCCTCAAGAACTAACTTTTTTGCTCACAGAATAATGGCTTACTTTACTTCCTAGGTGTATAAATGACTATATAATATAAACTTTGTTTCTATTGGCTAACATTATTTATAGCATTATTTTATATCCTAAGTTACATACCTTGCATTTGGTGCATTTATTTTGTACTTTTTGACGATTTTATCGATTCCGTTAAGATTTAAAAACTCAAGCAAGAGTAAATAACTACGTCAGATTTGAAAACTATTTTTTGTGTGTGTTAAAAATGATTATTTTATAACAGATAAATCTGCATTTTTGTGTGTTACTTTATGTATTTATCAGATAAGTAAAATACTTGAGATTAAAGCAAGAAATGAATCGTACCTAATAAATTTATTGCGTGTTCCTATACGCTGTAACACAACTAGTATAAAATTGGCTGTGAGTAGCACTGTTACCGTTTTCTAACAATCTAATCCTACCAATGTTATCATGTTACTAGATGATTTATAACTTTAAACTTCATGCTACAAAATAAATATGTACACTAAGTAAAACAGGTGTTAGGTGTCAAGTATAAATACACGAATACTTTGTCGTAGCGGCTTGAAAGTTAACATATATCTGAAGCCCCTGCGCAAGGGATTAAACTTTCTAACGGACGAACCCCACGCAAAACGCGTCAAACTAACCGGATCTTGAAACCCAATGAAAGATTTTTTTCCCCCTCTTAATTTTATTTTACCGTTACCGGTCCAGTGATCTCCAGATCAAGCAAGTATCGACAGTAGGGATATCCTCATTTGATAACTTACAAACTTGCGGTAACAACTTACAATTTGACTATAATACAATATATATAATGAATATTAAGAATCATGGTGAGTTAATTGTTAAAGAAGATAACTGCATTTAAGAGCCGAGTAGTGAGGGAATAGACTATTAACCCTACCTTTAAATTATTATAAATAGTATCACTTCACTACACAAAAACTTTTGCTTGAATCAACTTGAAATTTTGCATCCATGTTTCAATATAACATTAGATGATCCAAGTGAAGTTTTATTAAAATTGCGTTAGAACGTAAGATATTGGTGAAAACGTTGTTTTCTCTATTTTAAACGTTTAGGTCCGCTTTATTAGTTTTAGCGATCTTTAACATTTCAGTATCACTGTTGATTTCACTAAAAATTTGATTCTTTTAAAAAAGAAATCTTTATCTCATTGAAGAGACGAAGTTGGAATTTTCCCCTTCCTAAAATTCCAATTTAAATTGTTCTCACGAGTGTTGTGCACGAACGCTTTGGCGTACAACGTTGCCTAACGTACTTGTCCTGAACATTGATGAAATGAATATGTGTACCAAAATTAACCAAAATTGGTCTACGTTTAGTCAAGTTATCGTCACATACATTTCCGACGCACACACACACAGGATGTATATAGTTTGTTAAAATGTAAGAAGCTCGCTTCAGCAATATACATGATACATGACAATTGATTTGTATAATTTTGACAGTTCTAGAATCTAAAAAACTTGATTATTAAAAAAAAAATGTTTGTACGTAGTCTTTCGTCTTCGGAAACATGCGAAGCGTAAAATAAAGAACCGATTTAAATTTAAAATATGGTGCATCAAACTATAATATTATAAATAGGTACTTATGTTTGTATGTAGTCTTTCGTCTTCAAAATCATGTGAAGCGTAAAATAAAGAACCGATTTAAATTAAAAATATGGTGTGTCACAAATTATAATATTATTAGTTTTTATGTTCGTACGTAGACTTTAGTCTTCAGAAACATGTGAAGCGTAAATTAAAGAACCGATTTCAATTAAAAATATGGTGTGTCAAATTATAATACAAATGCTTATGTTTGTACGTAGTCTTTCGTCTTCGGAAACATGCGAAGCGTAAAATAAAGAACCGATTTCAATTAAAAATATGGTGCGTCAAATTATGATACAAATGTTTATGTTTGTACGTAGTTTTTCGTCTTCGGAAACATGTAAAGCATATAATATAGAACCGATTTCAATTAAAAATATCTTGCGTCAAATTATAATTTATTAAGTATTTTAATACATAAAAAATAGGAGTTAATAAAACATAACTTGATTGATATTACCCATGACCGACTCATCATAATCAATCAAGCTTCTTTTTATATTATCAAATAAAAAAAAATAATAATAAAAAAAATATAGTACACACTTCTTTAGAATATTACTCCTCTGTTTTTTTGTTTGTTTTTTAAGAATAGAAATGACTTTGACTAAATAACGATAAGTTCAAAGGGATGTTTAGTCCAATATACTTTGAGACAAAGGAATATCACACTTCTGTTTTTATAAGGGGAGTAACACTTGGAAAAAGAACATTCCACACCTTCTTTAGATTGTTACTTCTCTTTGTTTTATTTATAAGGAGAGTAACAATATAAAAAAAAGTGCTAATTTTTTAATATACTAGTGACAAAAAAAAAAAAAATAATAAAAATTAAGTACTTACATCTTTGGATACTTGGCTAAACTTTAAACTATGAATGAATTAATATGGCGTATAACCATAATAATTAAAAAAAAATAAAGATGTATAACAAAGAATAACACACATTTTGAACCACTTAAATTAACTTTAGTAATTAATTATTCAAAATATGGACATAATAATTTGTATAAAATTAAAAAAAAAAATAAAACACTTTTGATTGCGATAAAATAAATCTTTACATGACTTTATTTGTGTATAGAATGTTTTATTTTTATTTTATTTAATTGATATACTGTTTTCAATGGGAATAATACAGCGAAGGGTTAAAACTTGGTAGTTATTGATTTTATTTGGATGCTTAACGCGCGAGCTCGGGGTAATTCCAAGAATTTGAGGGAGGCAAGAGTAGGGGAAGGGATTCGGTCCATTCCCGCCTTTCTGATAATTCAAATATGTATCCTCAAAATACTAAAATATGTTAACTATTAATTCTAAATAATTAAAGCCAGCGTAAGCAAGCTTCTTACCAACGAAATATGCCTCCTGTCTGACTGCCAGTTACGCTTACGTTACGTGTCCGACGATAATTTAAGTAAAAGTAGACCGATTTTGATGAAATTTTGTATATACATATGTTCTTTTTACAATTGCTCAGGCTAATTTCGTTGGACAGCGTCATAATACTACTAAAATGGGTAGGTAAATGTAAATAGTTTTATAGTGGGGAGAAAAAGTTATGATTCTGGATTAGTTTAGAAGGACTAAGACAGGTCTTCTCTTCCCTGAACACAAAATGTAGGGAGAAAAAGTAAAAGTAGGGCGAAAAAGTAAGTATGGCCAACTTAATTGTTTTATAAATAGTAGAAAATGAATGGATAATTTAATGAAGTTGTTGAAATCAGGTTGGCGATAATGCTTCTCGGCCTTCTTTATCATTGTTTATAACCTGCATCTAAATAACCTTCTATTTGAGTTTAATTCCAATTCTTATTTGTTTTAATTTTGAANATTTATTGTAATCTATTAAACATTTTATTTTTAATTTTTTTTATTATAATACCTTAGCATTTTCTTTTAACGTTTTCATTTTAAGGCAAATATTTTATAGTACAATTATTTATTATTGATCTTAAAAATAAAGGATGAATAAATAAAAAAGAAAATTAGAAAACAGATTAATTTATGAATAAATAAAACGTCAATGATTAATTAAAGAACTGAAACTAAATAATAATCTTTGCATCGCATATAATTTGCATTAATCAAATTAATATCCTGTGACACAATTGTTAATCAGTTTAAAATTAAAAAAAAAAATCAAACTTTATAATGATAATAAATTAGTTTTATAAATTATATCATTAAAATTTTGTAACTCGATAGTTTTTCATCAAACCAATATTATATCAAAATATATTATATACATCAAAATGTATTAATTTACGTGATACAAAATTTATTTCACGTAAATTAATGTATTGTACCTAAATGTATTTTTGGTGTAATTTACTCACATCTCGAACTTACTTCTTATTTTTAAACTTACACATACAATCGTCTGGGTTTAGAGTAGTCAGGGCAGTAACTAGAAATATTGCGCCTCTAAGTGATACAAGAATGGCATTAAAGTGAAATGATAGTAGGTACGCTATAGCATGTCTAGGACGCACACTTATGTTAAAAATTAAAATAATTTTTAACCCTAGTGTATCTTGATAGAGAATATGCCAACAAATATGCCAATTTTTAAAATTACTCGTATTGTTTGCAAATCACTGAAATATTTTACATTAAATAATGAGTGTGAATAACCACTGAATTTATTTAAGTTACATTAAATAATGAGGATGACTTATTACTTATTACTGAGATATTTTATTTGCTTTAAAAGTAGTGACTGTGGTTAATCACTGACATGATAACTTGTTGCAAAATAATGGCTAATCTTTGAAATGGTGGCATGGAGGAACAGAAAGAAAAATAAGTGGCTATAATAGAATAAGTAAATTTAGTTCAAAGTATAACTGTTAAATAAGTTATATATATCTATATATATAACAGCAATTTAATACCGTGTTTGCACACTGCAATTGGCTACACAACTTGTGAGAGACACCAAGGGATGTGCCACTCAAGCGTGACACATAGGAACTGTACCAACACCAGACAATACGTCACAAAGATGTTGGCTCGGCAAAACGCCATGTCCTGCATCGTTTCGTCGCGTCCGACTCATCAGGGGCCCGACGATGCCCACCCAACTCTGGACCTATACCAGATCAAGAAGATCAGATTGATATATAGGACTTATCAGAGACGAGCGTGCTCTCAATACCGCCATATTTGCTTGGCTGGCAAAACACAACAGCAATTTAATACCGTGTTTGCACACTGCAATTGGCTACACAACTTGTGAGAGACACCAAGGGATGTGCCACTCAAGCGTGACACATAGGAACTGTACCAACACCAGACAATACGTCACAAAGATGTTGGCTCGGCAAAACGCCATGTCCTGCATCGTTTCGTCGCGTCCGACTCATCAGGGGCCCGACGATGCCCACCCAACTCTGGACCTATACCAGATCAAGAAGATCAGATTGATATATAGGACTTATCAGAGACGAGCGTGCTCTCAATACCGCCATATTTGCTTGGCTGGCAAAACACAACAGCAATTTAATACCGTGTTTGCACACTGCAATTGGCTACACAACTTGTGAGAGACACCAAGGGATGTGCCACTCAAGCGTGACACATAGGAACTGTACCAACACCAGACAATACGTCACAAAGATGTTGGCTCGGCAAAACGCCATGTCCTGCATCGTTTCGTCGCGTCCGACTCATCAGGGGCCCGACGATGCCCACCCAACTCTGGACCTATACCAGATCAAGAAGATCAGATTGATATATAGGACTTATCAGAGACGAGCGTGCTCTCAATACCGCCATATTTGCTTGGCTGGCAAAACACAACAGCAATTTAATACCGTGTTTGCACACTGCAATTGGCTACACAACTTGTGAGAGACACCAAGGGATGTGCCACTCAAGCGTGACACATAGGAACTGTACCAACACCAGACAATACGTCACAAAGATGTTGGCTCGGCAAAACGCCATGTCCTGCATCGTTTCGTCGCGTCCGACTCATCAGGGGCCCGACGATGCCCACCCAACTCTGGACCTATACCAGATCAAGAAGATCAGATTGATATATAGGACTTATCAGAGACGAGCGTGCTCTCAATACCGCCATATTTGCTTGGCTGGCAAAACACAACAGCAATTTAATACCGTGTTTGCACACTGCAATTGGCTACACAACTTGTGAGAGACACCAAGGGATGTGCCACTCAAGCGTGACACATAGGAACTGTACCAACACCAGACAATACGTCACAAAGATGTTGGCTCGGCAAAACGCCATGTCCTGNTATATATATATAAATTAAAAAGTGGAAAACCCATCCATTAGTTTTTTTTACTCTTTAATCGACCAATAAAAAAAACCCTTTCTGTATTTGTTACGCCTTATTATTTTTTTATACCTCCACTTTAATGGTTTATATTTATATAAATTGAGTGAAGCCATGAAATCCATAATAGATACGAATGAAGGCATAATGATAATGAAAAAAGCCAGCAACTAATGGACAGTTCAAATATTATAGATAATAATCAGTATAGATAAAACTATTAGTAGATCCATTTAAATTTTAAAATCTTTAATTGAAAGTTTAATTTTATTATATACTCATTTACTTTTAAATATTTTTATTAGTATTTTTTTAAATAATAATATAAAGTCCATTTTACGGGTAATTTTTTTTATATTATCATTAGTACCAATAGTAGTAGTAGAATAGGAGAACAAAAAAAACCACTTGTTTGAGCCTAGCAATTGGGCCACTTGTTTGAGCCTAGCAATTAGGCCACTTGTTTGAGCCTAGAAACTAGTTCACTTGTTTGAGCCTAGCAACTAGTTCACTTGTTTGAACCTAGCAACTAGTCCACTTGTTTTAGGCCCTGTTCACTAACCCCGTATGGAGTTTAGCCACATCTCGCACCATTTTTCTGCCATCTGATCATACAGAGTGATCAATAGTAACCTATGTAAACCAAAGTCCCAAGGCAGGGAATTGAATCCGTGACGCCTTAAAGTTGACTCATCGTCGATCCTGTTTAGTGGAATTGATCAACTAATTTAAAGAGGCGTTTGTTGTATTGAAGTCCGAGTGTTGAAGATGAAGATTTATACTCAGAACTATATTTAGAGCTTTCGGGATAAATTTAAAAATCTCAACTATATGTTGGGTCAATTAGGATGTGTAAAAATCGAAGATCACTGAATGACTGTAGGTGGAAAGGACCCTTCATAGTTGGATTCCTAAGCACGGACCGGCTTTGCAATGTAGACGACCATTGTGCAAACATAATAATCAGACATGTAGGAGAGTTGCGATGACCTATAGACGGTTTAGACCTATGAAGTATGTAACCTATGAAGTTTAGACCTATGTAGTATATAACAAGTTGTGCAATGCAGTTGTCTGCTTACAACATACTGAGCGTGCATTTTAATTGTAAACATTAAACATATTTAACGATAAACAGCTAAAATCAGAAAAAAAAATTAATATTTCTAATTTTTAATTAAATAGACTTTTCTTCCTATTATTTTATTTAACTCCCCTTATAAATGCAAATATGAAAAAAGTGATCATAACAACAATAACTATACTCTAATCTTAAAGTGCTTTCCAACGACATGCATCATGAAGGGCATATACCATTTTAACTTCTGCTGAGTGCGTATTGACGCATCCTGACTTGAATTTAGCCTTTATATTTTCGCGAGTTTCCAATTTTGTCTAGGAACTAGTTCCTTTTGGCTGATACAAGGTAAAAGGTTTAAATTCGAATATTTTCCTTTGGTCTTCAGGGGTTAATAAAAACACTTTTTTCTATATACTAAAAAAAGGTGATATTTCATCCCTCAATTGGGATATCTTCAAACCTGCAAAATATATTTGATTATTATGTATGGTCATTTTTTACAAACTTGGTTATTTATAAATTAAACTAAAATTAACAATTAAAAAATAAAAAAAT
>KZ651267.1:245975-257334 GCA_001010745.2 Gerris buenoi | reverse complement strand
TATATATATATAATATCTCACTTATTTTTTTATAAGGGGAGTGACTAAAGAAGAGCATTTCGTACACCATTTTATGAGGGAAGTATAAAAAACTAAAGAAGTGCCAAAAAGAGATATGCGGGTGCATACATCAACTACTAATCATAATCTAATGTATCTTGAATTTTCCATTATTCGAAAGATGACTCTAGCCAATTAGCCATTGGTTCAGCATCCTTCGAGTATTGCCATTAATTCTTTGTCAATTAGCATAATTAGGTAAGATTTCATTAAGACTATTTCACGATGTAAGCGTTTTTTGAGTGACTTGATATCATTTGGAAAGTAAATCCATATAAAATTATGAGTGTCCTTCACAATACATTAGTGGATCTATATAGATCTGAGGCACGCAGTTATTTGGCCAAATTGTTACACTGCATCTAGCAAAACTTGGCTCAGATCAAGTGGTCAATCCAGATTAGTAATGGACATTGTTTGAAGATGTTTTTCAATAGCAAGTCTTCAATCCAGTTTACCAGAAGCAGGTAGATGAAAGGAAGTTGAGAAGGATATACAATACAGGTTCTTAAGGCTCCCATGCATGGTCAAATTGTTGGCGCAACATTTTGGACGAGTATGGGGCTGTTTGATGTTTGCGCAAACATGATGTTTGACGTGTATGGCCTAAATTTTCCCGACATCAGGTTTGCGCAAAATGTTTGATCGTGTATGGGGTCCTTTATGTGTCTATTATTATCATCCCTTGTCCACAAACAATANCGAGTATGGGGCTGTTTGATGTTTGCGCAAACATGATGTTTGACGTGTATGGCCTAAATTTTCCCGACATCAGGTTTGCGCAAAATGTTTGATCGTGTATGGGGTCCTTTATGTGTCTATTATTATCATCCCTTGTCCACAAACAATATCAATCAATAAGTGTGTTTGAAGACTGTATACAATTTTAATAATTGTTGTTGCATAAATTTCAGCTTCAAGTTTAATTATCACAATCTCACATCAACAAATCATTCTATTAAAAACTATTCGAGGAATTGCATTCGTTTGCAATATTCGAAGAAATAAACGCGCCAGTCATCTAATGATATTCTTCCTTTCAAAGCTAGAAAATCTTTATTCGTCAGGTTTTTTTAAACGAAACATTCCTTGGATGCAGCAGGTTCAAGGTGATGTTAATTATTAACGTTAGGTATTATTATACGCTAACAGGGGAAAAAATGATCTAACGGAGCATTTCTCGACATTATCTACCAACTTCGCAGGAAAAAAAACGCTGTAAAAGTGATAGTTCATACTGTTCGGATTCGGTAAATGATCCAAAATGATGTAATATTATTAACGAAAGTAAAACGTGGGATTAACAACAGTAATTAAAGCGAAATGAAAGGGAAAATAATGATTAGCTAGAGTTTTCCATTCACTATTTGTTAAACAAATGCAATCTTTTATCTCTTTTCTTCCTTTACAGTAAACAAACTATCATTAGTGACTTTAATCATACTTATTAAACAGTCGATTAAATTAATTAGAGATCGGTTAAATCTTGTCAACTATCTTGTTTAAATGTTGCATCATTACTTACTTAACAATTATCATCGAATATTCTTTGTTTGTAATTTCTTTGTTAACTTGTTGTTTGTAATTTCTTAATTAACTTGTTAAGTTCGTTTAACAACTTTACTTGATCATCGGCTGTTAAGTGAGGATTTAAGGCAAAAGCATTTTCTGCCAATAGATGTTGGTGTATATGATATAGAAGTGGAAATTTCCCCTAATATATTTTATAGATAATAAAAAGAAGTTGACTACAATGTTTGGACGAAATATCAAAAGATTTCTATTTGGAATTTTGAAAAGTTTCGAATTCTTACTAGTTCGACTACCTGTTTTTTTAAAATGGGTTGTAGAGATATTTTTTATCGGTATTGGCTACCTGTCAGCCATACTGCCATATTTTAATTATATTATAGGTTTCTTAAATACTAGCTTTTATATTATATAGAAATTTATACATCTTATACGAGGACTAATTCTACTACATAAAATTGATTAGTAGTTAAATGGATATTCCATGACTTTGATTCAAAATATTATTTGAAAATGTTTTTTTTTTGGCCAGAATATTTCCTACAAAACATTATTATGTGTTCAGTGTTCAAGGTCTTATGCTACATTACATGTAGGGCATAAGTTTGAATCCGCTTTGTTTTATTTTTATTATTTTTTTTCAAATATAAATTAAAAGGCCGTGGTTAGATGTTAATCTAATAATGGAAACTATAAACTGCTTAACTTAGTACGTAGGCTTCCGCGGGTAGACTCGTTATAAACAGCTTGGGTTTCCGGTGAAATCCGCGTCACGAAGGGGATGAAGTCCGACGTTCGCTTCCACTACTGGAAGCATCTTCAGGGTTGTGGTACATCGTGATGTTGACTCGAAGCAAACACAAGATGAACCCAACATCACAATACACGGTCGTCAACATCACGATCAACCATGAAGATGCTCCAGTAGTGGAAGCGAAACGTCGAACTTCAAATCCTCCGTGACGCGGATTTCATCGGAAACCCAAGCTGTTTATGAACTGCTTTTTCATCTCTCCTTTGAATTGAACCAAGGCGTTGATCCTACTGCTGGTTGTAATTGTTTATAATATAACCCTCCTAACTGTGTGGTTTCTTGCCAGCGAATTCATGATTTCTTTGCTGCTTTATCGATCTGCCTGTAAATATCCTTCACTGGGACTTTATACTTACATCCATGTAGTACCATCAACTCATCATCCAAAGTGCTAACAAGTCCACGGCTTTTACCCGCGTGACCCTTTAGCCAAACTAGTATTACTGACTAACCTCTATTTTTTTAGATGATAACATTGTTCTATAATAAGGGAGACCAACTAGTTATTGAGTACAAAAGGAGTTCTGTGTTTTAATGTTTCAAAAGCAATCAGATTATGTTTAAAACTATCAAATCTGGTATTTTTCAACACATAAGAAGATGTTTAAAGCCTCTAAGATTCCTATCAGTTCTGCTGATAAACTGGTACAGAAATTATTTAATGACCGAAGGAATGTTAGTCAGAATAGTGTAGTCAAGCTCAGCCAGCTAGAGAAATATGAAAATTATAAAATTCTACTTGAATTATGCGATGACAATGCTTTCGATGTTTAAAGATATTTCACGATATTTTCAGTCTTACAGAAACTCCTAAAAATAAACGGCCTTAGCAAGACGTGGATGATCTATAATTAAAACATCCTTGAGCACAAGTTTAATCAGTTTCATGGCAAATTATGGGATATCGTTATGGGTGAAACCAAGTTAGCAATTGTTCTGAAGAATAAAGATCATTTGGATTACATTATGTTTATTAGGTGATATTTGTGAAGGTATTCGATACTCTGCGGTCAAGAAACATTTCTTTCTCCATCAATCGATTCATTTGAAAGTAAATTATGAGATAATTTGATTGACCTTCATTTGAGGAATTCACCTGACTGACTTCTTCCGCTGGCTCCATCCATCAAGTAAACATTGGCACGTATTCTGAACAAATGCCTACAGATTGGGAAGCCATCAATATCAAAGAAGGTCATAGATTTAAGACGTGTAAAAGGAACATTATTAGCAATATTGCACTAACATGTTCTGTTTACTCACCCTAAAATTAGTTCTGCATGCAATCAAGCAAATCTAAAATATTTTTTTCTTTTCCTTTGCATTTATAATGGAGTTGTAATTGATTTTTAAATTGAATTATTAACCTTTTTATATTTACTTAAACTTCTTTAAAATTGCTTCTAATATGATTTCCCAAATAGGATTTAATTTATCTTTACCTCAAGAAATATTCCATCAAAACTAAGTATTTACTAGTAAATATTTGTTAATATAATGGATATAATAAATATATAAATGATTAAATATTTATTTATTATTAACCTTGCACGCTTGTTTGTGATGGTAATGGGTACACCATCCTTCTGCAGTGCTTGCACTGGTTGGTAACACACCTGCCAGTGTAGCAGTAGAAATCCTTTTAAAAGTCTTTTAGAACACCCGTTTTCTGGTAAATTCCTGCCAAAGCTACTTCGTTTAGTAATAAACGTAAAATTTGGTCAGGAGCCAGTAGCCGGTAACTTGGGCCTGGAGCTTTGGACTTATGGCCTATAAGAGCTTGTATAGCCTGGGGCGTGGGGCCTGGTGGATTGGGCTCTGGGGCAATAGGGCTGGGATCTGGTGCCAATAACCGGTTACTTGGGGTCTGGGAAATTGGGCATAGGGCCTATGGCTTGTGGCTTAGGCAATGGGCTTGGTATAATATAAGGGACTAATGGCCTGGAAAAGTAGGTACCTGTCCACGTACACCGCTAAACGACGTACTGAATCATAAATAAAGTATATTATTTACGACAATAGGAAAAGTATGTCCCGTATGTTTTATACTTTCAGACCTAATCTGTAAGTAATACTCAATCATTTAGTTAGTATAATTATATTGGACTCTTTGAATGTCAGAAAAATAATATTTGGGTGATATTTTATGTTAGATTGATATGACACAGTGCGCCTACATATTATATCAACACCCCTCCCCCCCCCCCCTTCCTTCCTTTAATGTTTATTGTACACTCATGCATGAAAAAGGTTTTTATGATTAGACGAGGTCTTTTGCATAATATAGAAAGAATGAGAAATAAACAAAAATTAAATTAATTTTGAAATAATTGCTATAATCCATATATTTGGATTATCAAATTTTATTTTCAAATAGTAGAAAAAAAAATTACATCCTGGATGCTTTATTTAAGCATCACGCACGAATTATTAATTTTTGTTATGTATAATAATTTCAAATTTAAATTTTAGTTTTAAATAACTACCTTTTTCGTTGGCAAACGAATCTAGAAATGTCTTAATGTCTTGATTTAAGAAAGGATGGAAGGTTGTTGTTGATTTGCAACTATAAGAAGTCACGACGGAATCACATGTCCGAGTCGAGAGGCGTGGGAGGTACCCTCCAAGCACCTTAGTCTCCCATCATCACTACCTTGTAATTTGTCGTCGCTTCCCCGCATACAGTCTGATAACTCTATCGGTCCTTTCTCGGCCGGATCGAGATTATTGTTTCGGTCCCGGTCCTTCTCAATGAGGAGTTTTCGTCGTAAGAACGGTTAAAGAAGTTTAAAACGTTAGATTATCGATGAGTGTTTTCGGAGTCGGATGTGTAAAAGGTCGAGAAAAGATAAAAATAAAAAAGGCTCGGGAGGTAAAGAGAAGGTACCTTAATGGCCGGGAAGAAAGGCCCGAACAAGGCCTGATTAATCAAACGTTTTCTTCTCCTTTTATACCGGGGGATTCTCGGTTTTTTTTTACCGAGTTTTATTTTTTTGACTTTGTCCCTCTTAAATCCAAAGACACAGATTTATGAGCTTTATCTCTCCGGAGAGGTTTGACCTACTCGGTTCTATAACGAGCCTCCGTCAGAAAGACCGTTTCCATGGAAATGGCCTGCGGCTTCAGCCCGCCTTGCCCGACATTCCCCGTGTCCTCCGGCATTTAATAACAATCTTAAGGAGGTCTTTTTTTCGTTTCTTTTTCTTAAAAAAAGAGGACCCCTTTAAGATCTTTTCCTAAAAATCGGAGAAGAAAAAATGTCGACTTGGATCCGGACTCGAATTATCGAGACTTATCGATAAGATGTTTAATAGTATATGTGAATATAGAGTTCGGCTAACGAGTGTTAGAGTAGTACGGGGTTCGAAAAGGGTCCGTCGTTCTAACGACAATTTATTAGTAACGTTTTTGATTTCTCACGGAGGAAAAACTCTAACGAATTAATTGTTAATCTTATCTTGAAAGAGAAGGAAATGCCGGATGAAAGTGGAATAAAGCCTCTTCTAAATCCGAATGCACTTCCACCGTTTTCCGACGATAAAACGTCGAATTTAGATTAGAGTAGAAACTAGAACAGAAGCTTCGAGCCGGTTAAAATGTAAAGTTACGAGACTCTAGAGAGTACGGGTAATAGGTTTGCCGGGAGAATGCCGGGCACCACCGTTAATGATACAGAAATCTTAACCGGACTAGATTTACCAGTTTTCTATTGAAGTCTCGACTCGTTTACTCCGATGCACTTGTCATATCTTCCGTTTTTATTGGCAGTAATCTTATTTCCATCTTGACCTGTCCCGATACGTCGCTAACGGTACCGACCTTACAATTCCACTTTCTTGTCGTACTTTTTTTTACCTCTTTATATCGCCCTTATTAATCTCACTTAAAAAAAACTTGCTAGACACCTTGATATTAAAGACAGAGAATTTCAAATCGCTCTCTTTCTTTTTTATTATTAAAAAATGTGATTAATCTAAATATCTAGACAATTTTAAGAAGAGAGAAAAAAACACAAGAGAGAATACATAATGAGTCGAATGAGGCTCCGGATTTAAAATGCAAGACTTTCGCCAGCACGCCTGAAAATGTTTGCTGGAAAATTGCCTTCCAAGAAAGAATAAAACTTCGGTAAAATAATTGGCTTAAACATACATATAAGCATATAAATATCAGTAGTTTAATGATTCACACACGTTAATCTTTGTGACTCACGCCAAAAATATTAATAAACAAGTTTATCTCGTGGAATCCATTTAGTGGAAAACTTGGCAGTTGATATAATAAGAGTTTCAAAGTCTATTTAACAGGTAAAATATTCTTGATCGGGATTGGAAGAATTAATTTATTTGTAAATAGTTTTGTAATTCTTTTGATGGTTACTCTAAAAATGAAAACTTGCGTTAGTATTTTTATTGTTGTTTTCATTTCTGCTTATTTTGTTCACCGATCAACCTAACATGTTATTATATGATTAAAAGGCGCCAAGAAATTGGCAGCTTTATACATTTACTTGAAGTAATTATTAGTGTGAAACAGGTATTTCCTCTCTGGTTTTTGAACCAGATATGTCGGAGCTGAGGTTGGGAGTATGTACTTGTTTTTTAGTTAACTTTTTCCCCAATCTGTAAGTATTATAATACCCGCAGTAAATCACTAGAGTTTCTTCTACATTTAAATTAGCGATTCAATAACCCCTCTGTACACAAATCCAATTATTGTTATCCTATATCTTGTGGTTAGATTTATACGAAAACAAGAATATACGTCTGTTAAACAAAAACTTTTTAGTTTAATATAAAAATGATCTAGAAGGTTCCTAAGCTGGTAATAGACTCGTTCGAAACACGATTATAGATACTTTTCGGATATAGATTGTAGCCCCGGGTTAAATGGTACAGTGGTCTAAATAGAAACCGCTGTCTTTAGTTAGGTATTAAGCTTTCGACGTGTTTCTTCTACTAAACATGACATCTTCAAGGTCTTTTCTTACATTTGAACCGAATTATTTTTTTCTCTGAATAAAAAAAAGATATATATATATATATAAAAATAAAAAATATTCGTGTGTTTTTTACATTAGTTTGTGACCTTTATTCTATTATGTTTTAAAGACTGTTAAAACTAAATTGTTTTAAGAATTCGATTATGAGACATCAAAGATTTAACTATAAGTGTAATCCTTAAGGTTCGGACAAATAGAAAGCGGACTCTGTGGGTCTATAATCTTGTATTATCGTGGTCGATAAGAAGGCGGCTATCAGCGACGGACAGATTTGAAGTTGTATTTTACACAAAGTTCGCGGTGGACATACTTTAAATTGTATTTTACACAAAGTTCGTTGCGGACAGATTTAAAATTGTATTTTAATAATAAAAATTGTATTTTTTAAATTTCTCGGTGGACTTTGAGCAACATGACGATGAATCTACTGATCAATTGATTGGTATTGTTCTGGAGTGCGATTTTCTATATGATATGCAGAACCCGGACAATTTTTCTTTCTTTTCATTCTCTGTGTTTTGTTCTGTGATTTAGAGTTGTATTTTATACAAAGTTCTTTGCGGACATATTTGAAGTTGTATTTTACACAAAGTTCTTTGCGGGCAGATTTAAGTTGTATTTTACACAATGTCCGCGACGGACAGATTTGAAGTTGTATTTTACACAAAGTTCGTTGAGGACAGATTTGAAGTTGTATTTTACTCAAAGTTCTCGGTGAACTTGATGCAACATGACCATGAAATCTTCTGATCAATAATTGATTGATATTGTTCTGGAGTGCGATTTTCCATATGATATGCAAAACCTAGACTTTTTTTTTTTTCATTCTTTGTGTTTTATCTCCTCTGTTTTTATTTTAGGTAATATGAGAGTATGTAACTTCTGAAATTGTCCTTCACACACTCGAATATATGAGAAAAACCAGTCTTCAAATGAATGAATGAACTGTTTTTATTTCACCATAATAAATGTATTACATTATTTATGCACACTGATATATAGTGCGTGTGTTGCATACATTTAAATATTTGAAGAAGATATAAAGTAAATTAGAATAATGAGATAACGGATTGTTAGGACTGTCAGTAGAGGAAAGAAAACTTTCGAGCGAGGGCCCTCATTTTTAACGTTTTTAATAAATTTTAGTATTGATATAGTCAAAGAGTTTTTATCTTCTTTAAAAAATTCCAATATAACTACTTTCTTTTATAGAAGATGTAAGATGTATCAGTAGCACAGTAATATCTTAAAAACGTATTTCAGCAGGGTAACGACACGACGTGCCCTTTTTAAAGATTATTTTGATTATTGATTTATGAACTGTGGTTAGTAATTTAGTGGTATCGGCTGCGCTTCCCCAAGCAATAATGCAATATGAAACAACTAATAAATGAACTCAATTCACAGCTCAGACGGTGAAATTCGCCAAACTCCTCTCTTTTTCATTGATTTCTTGCAGTAATTTTCTTTTTGGTGTTGCTTGCCTCAAAGCGAACGGAAAAAGCAATTCTTCGTTGGAGAAACTGCTAGACATGCTGCTATTAAAAATGAACATGAGTTGAAATTGTCCCGCTGTACCTTGACCACGGTCAGCTTGATTAGCCCAGTCCGCTACCTTGACCGAGACCACTTTGTCCACGCGACGGACGGCGGACAGTCCGCTTTGTGTGACCACCTTGCCCACTACGGACAGTCTGCTTTGTGTGACCACCTTGTCCACTACGGACAGTCCGCTTTCAGTGTGACAACCTTGTCCATGACGGACGGCGGACAGTCCGCTTTGTGTGAGCTAATGCAATAATTCCTTAAAAGCGGATTCATAGGGCTATAATATTTTATTTCGCGACTGTGGAAACATATTTGTAAACAGATAATTAGATAGCCCACTTGTGCAAGATAAAATAAATTAATTAATTTTCCTTATACTTTTTTTATAACCAGGTTACAAAAATATTTAGTTTGCTTCACATGTCTGAAGGTTTTATTGATTACCGACTGTTTTTAAACGATTAATTATGATTTTAATGTTATAGTAAGTGAATAGTAAGTCATCCGTAAATGAGAATTTTATTTTTTAAATATTACTACATTTTTACTACAAAATAAGTAAGAGGAATGTTATAAAGGTAATATAACATTTCCATGATCTTACTATTATTTACTGACAATAAACCAATTCTTTGAGGTAAATCCTAATGAGGTGAGCGAAAGATTAGAGAAACGTGAGATTTTAGCTCGTTTATGGAAATATTGAATTTCTCCGACACGCTTATTTATAACAGGTTGCTCCGGTATAAATTAAGAACTTGTTGCTCAAGAGATGGAGACAAACGTTAAATCCTTATCTGTCTGATATTTATACAGTTGAATAATACGTCTCGGCAAATTCGCACCGATCGGTTTTGAGAACTACCCCTAAATTGATCGAATATGATATAAAAAATTATATTGTGTCACACATTATCTACGGCTTTAAGTGGATTTCGAACGATATTTATCTTTATCGTATGAACGGAGAACGGTAATTAATTGGCAATTAAGGAGGTAGAGAGGAAAAAACGGAATTACGGACGGGGAGGAATTGGCCGATTGCCATTAGTGGGCACCGATCGATAGCTTTCCCTCCTCGAGAGAGAAACTAGCCGCCATCTTTATTCTAGATTACCCTCACTTAATAACGTCGGGCCGAGCCTCGAGATTTTTACCTGTAATAACACTGTGAGCTTAATAGCCGGTCAGCTCCGAACTGCCCGTGTGCTAAGACGCGTCGTCCAATTTGCATTCGTCCATACAGCCGATGCCTCTTAACATAAAAAATATAACACTATTTTTAAAGACGTTAAGCAATCTACGTGTCGGAGTGTATAATGAACAGGGATAGATTATTTTCAGTTTGAGGTACATGCGTTGAAAACATGATCTTTTTCAGATAGATCTGGAACAGTTTTAAAGACGACTGATACAACAACAAGATGCAATATCCTGTAATGCTATGCTTGTCCCATAATCAGGTATCCGGCCATTACGGTTGTAGTTGGCTCTCGGTGTATCGAATCAACTTGTTTATACCTGCCGGTGTTAATGGTTGACTGTAGCATCGTAAATCAAAGAATAGAAATGCCTCAAGTTACAATATAACTTAGATTCCGTTATTATGTCAATTAATAGCATTTTGACACATGTACCATCAGATTATTTTTTTGTCAAGCCATTATCACAATTTTCGAGTATAATCCGTATGTTGAACGACAGCTAAACTACTAAAAAGAATAAATAAATCTTGATTAAAAAATTAAGACTACCATTTGTTTATTACTTATGCTAAGTACAATTATAGAGCGTTCTCATCTCTTACTGAATTAAACTTGAATTAGTTGTTTGTACCGAGATTTGGTTGTGCTTACTTATACTGATTAAAGCTTTTGCATTAGTTGTGTGTACCGAGATTTGGTTGTGCTTACTTATACTGATTAAAGCTTTTGCGTTAGTTTTGTATACCGAGATTTGGCTGAGCTTACTTATATTAATTATAGCTTGAATTAGTTGTTTGTACCGAGATTTGGTTGAGCTTACTTATACTGATCGAAGCTTGATTTAGTTGTATGTACCCATATTTAGACGAGCTTCCTTTTACTGATTAAAGCTTGAATTAGTTGTGTGTACCGAGATTTGTTTGAGCTAACTTATACTAATTAAAGCTTGAATTAATTATTTCTATAGAGATTTGACTAAACTTACTTATTATGAATACTACATAAATTCGAGAAACTTATAATCGCTTCAGCATGTTAACATAATGTATTCATATATATACATGGTTTTATTTATCTATGCATGGCTTACAACAAATTGATTGATGTATAAAAAAAATATTATAATATTCAAATACTGTATAGAATAATATATATACCAAATTTAATAATGTATCGAAATCGAAAAAAAAAAAAAAAAAG
>KZ651267.1:229869-240633 GCA_001010745.2 Gerris buenoi | reverse complement strand
TTTTTTTTTATTAAAAGATTTGAATGTTTTATTTCCGATTTTATATATATATATATATATATAATATTATAAATAAATAAATGCCTCCTGTTAACTGTCCCCGTAAGTCTTGTGAGAAAGGCATGTATTTAGTTTAGTTTAAGTTAACAGTGAGTGAGTTACCAGTCGTACCATAACATTGTCATTCTATTAGAAGCTTTAAGTAAAACCTCGTTCCAGGTAGATTCTCTGAAATAGACTAAAGTGTCGTCTACGAAAAAAATCATCTCTGAGTATGTAATTTTTAATGTCAAGTTGTTTTTGTTATTTACGTAAATCAGGAAAAGCCAGGGAGTTATAACCGTTCCTTGTGGTATTCCTAAATTTACTACAACTTGTTCGCTAAATTTACCTTCCAGTCAAAAATAAGACAAGTATTGTCTTTAACCTATAGTTTTCTTACTTAAAAATTGCGTTTTTTAAAAAAATAGGAAAAACTATTAAGATTACAATAAAAGAAACAACCTTACACTGAATTTCGTTTTGGCATTCATGATTAATAATACTAATTAATGTAAACATAAGCTAATAAATTAGCATAATACCCTGTTTACGATTGTTAAGATTTCGGCTAGAACTGTTATAAAAACACGCATCAATCTAATCTTGTTATTATTTTTTTCGAAATTATTATGTTTAGAAGCGAGATATTACACGTCATTTACCTTGAGATGTTTAATGAATTGTTCTTTTAAAATGAGAATTTGTGGGAGAATTCAACCAAGTGTTACAAATTAAACAATTCCTTTTCTTCTATATTCCTTTTTTTTTGACTAATAATGTTAATTATTTTATTGTCTTGTTTGGCTATACACAAAATTAGGCTGTTGTAAGTTATTGAAAATGGTAATAATATATATTAATACCTATGATAAAATGATAATTAAAATATATCCTAGTAGAATAGTTATTATGTTTTTCATTTTATTTATAAGGTTAATTTATTGGTCATGGTCATAGACATGCGTGTTAAAATGTTATGTTAATCTATACTCTTTTTACAAGTTAATATTAACTTTTGACACTCAGATTGGCCAACTTATATCAGGGCAAACAATTAAGCCACTAGGCCTTTGGGATGGGTGGATCCAGTGACATTTTAATTTACCTAGTTAACCCAACTTTCTCGAATTCAAAATGCTGTGCACTTTTTCGCTTCCCTCCAATTTTTTCGATTTTCCCGCGCTGTCAAAGTTTATACTAATTGTAAAAAGAGTATAAACTCGAGCCCATCTTGATTTCGTTCATACTTAATCTTCAGCAAGGTAAACATACTTTTTAATTCTTACTCTAATGAAAGTGTAATTATTTCCCCCTTATATTCATTCTCGAAGGAAAAATGTTATCAATTAATCTTCAAATGTAATTAGTAATAAATACGTGGCAAGGTGATAATGTATAATAGTTCATTCACGACAACTTCATTTGATTGAATTATTGTGTAATTTAAATAAATATATTTATTTATTATTTTGTTTATTCTCTAAAAAAACCCCTATTGACACAAGAAAGACAAAAATATTTATAATAATTTAAAGGGAACAACTAAAATAGAAATGGATCATGCTAAAGGTCAAGGAATATGCAACGAACAAAAATGTAAAGTCAATGCTGTTACACATATCAAATGGCAAGCTAGGATGCCTCGAGAATTATCTATTAACTGACAACTATGTGCATCTTGAATACAAAATTACCAATGTAACATAAAAATATACACATGAGGAAAAATAATATGACTTTGTTTGGGCATTTGTTGCGAAATTATACTTTTGACATTGTTTTTCAATGTCATAATAATTTTATTATTTCATTCGNAGTACATCACGCGCCTAGTGCGGAAAGTAGCATTTGCATGCAAGTGTGGAGTTTGCACCCAAGCGACAGCGAGGATAGTAAAACCACACGAGCAAAGCAAAATGCTGTTTTCGCACGAGTTGCGTACCGTGCCTTACGATTGTTGGATTTTAATGATAAATACAGAAAATCCTTAAATATACATTGTCTATCACTAAAAACTTGATAAAAACAGTTACTGTAAATTAACAAACAGCAAATTAGTTTAGTTAAATGTAAACTGACACGTTAAAGTGAAGAATTCCTCTTTTTTTCCGCACTGGCGGAAAAGAAGAAGATTTCTTTACCATATTGCACGATTATGAGACGCGCATGCGCAATGAATACAACTACGAAAAGAATCACTTATATGAAATGTTTATATTTTGTATGTTTCTTAGATAAAACATTTTAAAGGCCTCTGAAGTTAGGAAAAGTTCCGAGGTACCCTGAACCCGATTTTTTTACTCTTTGATCTTAATTGTCAATGAAAGAGATTTAAAAACTCTCTATTTAGTCGAAAAATTCAACTTCAGTTTTACTTCTAAAGCCAAATCATCTAATAACTTAGGTAACTACGTATGACATTATGAGGCGTTAATGATAAAAAAGACAACACTGTAATTTCTATCTTTTAAACTAAAACTACGAACAGAATGATACATATAAGACATTTTGCTCAAGGTTCTATCACTCTTTTCTATAACTAAATGACAGGATGTAAGATAAAGAAATGCAATTCCACAATTGTTAAGTAACTTACTACGTATATTAATAATTGCATATGTGAAATAGGAACTAAAAACTACATTAAAGGTCACAATTGCACATAAACACAGTTTAAAAATAATGTAATGAATAAAAGTTAAAAGACTAAGTAAAAATAACAATAAATTAATAATTATGTTTATTAAATATCAAACAATTAAAAGCATAAACGCCATAAGCCAAATTGGTTGTTATTCTTACCTCAGAACAATGCTTCAAAGTTTTATAAACATAAGAGCATAAATGTTCATTTTAGTTCAATAAGTTGCTATTTTTATATCGGAAGAATAACACACTAAATTTTTAAGTTTTAGGTTTCTGTACGAAATACGAAAAGAAACCTTATATAACAGCTCTGTCTGTCGGTCCGTTGGCATGTTTCAATCATAAACTACTATAGCTAGGAACATGAAATTTGGCACAAAGGTGTACCTTGGCATTTGAGACAACTGTATACTTTTTAGAGTTGTCAAACCTAATATTTCCAAGATGGCGGTCAATATGATGGGTGACAAAATAAAAGTTTTTAATCGCCATGACATGTTATACATCAATTTAAAGGTCTTAACGTGTAGAAAAAGAATATGCTATTATTAACATTTTACACCTAATAATGTTAACTTAATTGTACAGAAACCGGCGATTGGAGAAAAATCAGTCTCCCGCGTAGCTTAGTTGGCAAGAGCATCTGCACTGGAAATGTGGAAGGCCCGTGGTTCAAATCCCGGCGCTGGAGTCTATTTTTCTCTATCTGTCTCCCAGTGTTAATAATGATTATAATTTGATTTAAATTAAAAAAAAATTAAGTGAAATCCCAACATAAACACTAATATGCTTCATATAAACACGTGTTAATATGAAGATATAAACAAGTGTTTTTGTTGGGATATAGTTTACGAGATAGTTATGAAAACAACCACCTGCTGCACATTTTATGAATATGTTTAATAGTAAATTAAAATAAGTTTGGGATTTCAATGTTTCGTAGAGGAATATTTAATATTAATATTAGTAATACTTATTAATGTAGAAAATTGTTTTATAATGATCTATCCCCTCCCCCACCCTTTCCTTTGCGAAGAATAAGCCATCCCTGTTAAAAATGAATTCATACTCCACTGGATATTACCGTATCGTTGAATGTTTCGAAATATGAATTAACTGGTTAGATTATCTGGTGATAACTAGATTTGTGTCATCTGAGCGAAAATGACAGTTACAGATATTGTGATATCAAGAAACAGGAAAACTGAGGGAGTGTGATGTCAAGAGATAGTAATAGTAGTGTAAATGCTGGGGGGAGGAAATGGGCGTGTTGACTTAGGATAAAATAGGGAGAGGGTGAAGGTGGAAGTGTAAGGCAAAGAGATATAGAGTGAGGTGGTGGTTGTGAGGTAGACAGTTAAGAGAGCACTGAGGATCGATTCTTTACCTAAGTGCAGATGGAATTTCCGAGAATTTCCATCTGCAGAATTAATCCTGAACTTCCCTTCATCAGTGCAACCTTATCAATAAATTAAGTTGCAAAATCTTTCTCACAAATAACAACATAATAATATTCCAGCTTTTGTATTAATTAATTAATTATTATTGTTAATTAATTAATATTGTTAATTATAAAATGAACTGGGTGTATATGACCAAGCAGTCCAACACGTTTCAAATTCTTCACGATTAATGCTGTTAACTCAAATTCGATTCCGTAAAATATATAGGTTATGCTAAAATGATTAACATACTATTACCTTATTAGTTAAAAAAGTAAGCAATACTACTGTTCGAGAGAGATGCGAACTGTAGAATAGGTTAAAGTAATCGATAATTAAAAAGATAATAAACAAATAATATCTATATATTAGTGAAATGAACGTACATGAGATTCGAGAAATTGAATAAAACTAAATTAACTTGGTACAAGCCATCATGTTGACGTTGACTCGAAGATTTGGTGATGATGCCTACCATTTAGATTGATTTTGCAAATGACATAAGAGCTCTTTCTCCCAACGTGAACAGAATGATTGTGACATCGTGACAAAGTTTTTAATTTAAGTGAACAAAGATCTGGTTTGACGGTAGTGGACAGAGTATCAGCAAGGAGTATCAATAAGGAAGTGTTTGTGTCTAGGAGTTAAATGGTTGGTCATTAGGGTCAGAGGTTAAAGGATAGAGTGGACGAGAATTTAGGCACGCCTCGACATTTATTAATACAGTAATAAGTTCTTCGTCGGTAAGTTGTGAATTTCCTACATGCTTAAAATGACTCGTAGCTTTTACTGCAGCCTCCCAAGGCTTACCCTGGTGGGGGAACTTGGGGGGTTAGAATTTCCACTAAATAGCACTTTCAACGATTGATGTGGGTTCGATCCGTATCATGATGATGTGATTTGTATCTATAAATTGAGGACGGAACAGGGCGAGGGACACCCCCTATAGGACACTCTCCCCCCCCCCCTCGCTTTGACGTACGCTTATATAGCTTACTAATGACCAAACTAATGACTCGCTTCGGCGGTACAATGTACAAATGTATGATGTGTGAAGTAGCTAGAACTTTCCACCACGGGGCGTAAAAAGGGCCTAAAAGATGGCCTATTTCGTGCGAACACAATACTGACTGTCTATATTGTGTATTACATTGTATGACAAAGTAAAAAGTTAATATTGAGAGGAGAAGTCAGTTTTTACCCTTAATTAATGAATTGAGGAAATAAAGTAAGATTTTTTAAAAAAATAAATTATCGTAAAGATGTGAAAACTCTCTTGTAACACTATTTTGTTTTGTTGGTATTTTGACCTAGAAAATGCTTTTTACTTTGATCTAATTTTTTTTTGAAAACGGTGTTTTCACGCGTTCTTCTGGAAATCTAATTAAATGAAGTGGCGTCCATCCGTTTGCGAATGGCAAATATACGTTTTATATAACTGATGGAGTGACACGCCAATCCTGTGTCAACCATTACATACGTAGTTGTATAATTGTAAAGGCATTCGCTAGAACTTAGGCCTACCAAAGGCCGATATGGGCTCTTTTATTATTGATTATTTTATTTCATAAAATTGGACTCTTAAGGACACTTCGAACACAGTACGATGAGACCACTCTAGCACTTCACTATGAGTATGACAGTGACTGCAAAATTCTATACAAGATGAGATAACTATCCTTAGGCTTTTCCGCCACCTATCCTCTTATAACTTTCTATAAATTGGTACCTTCTTATCAAAATTAAAAATAAATCGGAGAATGACTTAATAATTTTCTATTCTTATAAATATAAATGTATATTTTACACGTAGGGATGTATAATTTTAAAATATGTAAGGGGTTAAATTTGACATTTATTTGATTTATATTTTTTTTTATTTTTTTTTTTTTTTTTTTTTTTTGCGTAGACTTGTTTCTTGGTTGAACTAACATGTGACCATTTGTGGGTTACTTTTTAGATGGGTTGATTCATCAATAAGGTGAGAAACCCTGAATTAAAGACATTTATTTTTACAAATTATTATAAGTTAAGCTTAGTTTCATTAACTAATATGTCTAGGAAATATTTATTAATATTGGATATTAAGAACTGCAGCTGAACTTTTTTTTTCAACTTATATGAACACGGAGTTTTTTATCCCACTAATGCTTAAGATAGATAAAATTGAAGGTTTCCATGGATGCATTTGATTTGTTCTACTTGATTTAACATCTAGAAAAATATTAATGATCGACGTTTCTTATCAACAATTAAACGTTTCTTATCTCTTCGTGTTAACTCGAAGAGATAACAAGATAAACTGAGATAACATTTTAATGCTTAATATCTCTATCAATAAGCGAATATGACTTCAAACCCTTCGTGGATAACTTTCAATGGCCACTAAACATTTCACAACTGGGAGACAAATAATTCCTTCTACGTTATCCATTTCTCCAATATTATTTCTAAAACGTAGCTGAAATAGTATCACTGAGCGCTATAATTGTTACTTTATTGCTAACAAGCAATACCATTCATGTTACCTTATTATTGTTTTTTTTCTTGTTTTTTTTTTTCTTTTAAATAGCATAATATTTTTTTTATAAAAGCAGCACTCCTAATTCTTATTATCTTAACTGAAAATCTTACTCTTCATAACTAAAAAAAATATTTTATATTTTAATACAATTGAAAGTAATGCACACTTAAGCTTCTAATAAATTAGAAATTTATATTTTTCATCCTATGTTATTATTACAGCGTTTCTTCCCCCCACTATTAAAGATTACATTTATTAGCCATTTTAGCCAACAATCCTATCGCAATTTTAGCTTGAAGAAGAAGTGTATTTCTCTTCTATATAATTCAAAATAATACATACTTACACTTCTAAGAATTTATAAGAATAATTGTTACTTTTTCAAACAGTAAATTTCTACCAATGTTATTATGAAAGCGTTTCTTTCCCTACTATTAGACATTGAAGCACTGCAGTTCTTAAATCTAAGAATCAATCCTTAATAATTTAACCTCAACAAATTTCTTTCTTCTTTTAATATGGGTAGAGGAACTTTTCTGAAATCATTAACACTTCTTACTGTTTGTAATAGCGATTAGCCTTGATAGGTTAAATATTTGTTATGTTTTATTCCAGTCTGACTGCGAAAACTTAAGCTATAGAATTATTATAAATGTAGTTATTACTGTTTTCAACCTATATTACACTAAAGGTTTTACCCTTAAATATGGCTAGAAAAAAAGCTCAGATTTTCAAAATTGCAACCCCAAAACTCTTTTAGGTTATAATCAATGTTAGATAGTTCCTTAAAATTCTATAGGAAGAAACAACTAACTTTGTATCTAATTGGCAGGGAAGGCCTTTAAACTTCTTCTATCTCTTCCTATTGCAGATGCTTTAGGTATAATTACTTTGTCTCAAGTATTAATATATAATTAGATCATATCCATTCCAACCAATAATACCCTTTAAGACGTAGCTAACATTCACTGTCAAAACCTATAGAATTAGCTATCGCGTTTATTCTATTTACTATTTATTTATTTATTTTTCAATTTACATATTATAGACTAATATATTTTTTTTCTTCTTGTTTAACCAATATCAAAAAATAGCTTGATAGTTAATTATTTTTTTCTTAAATTAATTTTTGGGTTGACATAGCGTAAATAAGTTTTATCATTGGTCAGAAATGCACCAATTATGAATACTTCTTCTTATTATACGTTTTCTCCAAATACTTTTTACATCTTCAGTCCTCTAGTTTGAGACACAGCTGTATACAGGACGATTTTTCGAATCTTGGGCGTATGTATCTGTTGTGGATTAACTTGGCCTCGATGTAGTATCTGGTTTTTCGAGAGAGTATGAAATGAAAAAGTATCCATAAATAATGCAATTTTTATCAATATACAAGAAACAATTTAATCATATTATATGCATTAAATTAGTCAGTTTTTCCATTTCTATACGTGATGCCCTATATACGCTACATCAACCTAATTTTGATTTATTTTTTAGGGCATAACGAGTACGCTAATTGTAAGTGGTAATCAAAGTAGTCTAAATCAGACTTTATAAGCATTTGATATATTTTGGAATTATTTTTAATTTGCTCATGAATACCTACTTAAGAAGTGTGATTTGAAGATTTTGATGGATTTACAACAATTATTATTGATTCCAAACAATATCCAAACAACGACCTCAAATAAAATAATTGTATTATAGCGATTGACTGATTTTTGCTGTTCTAATGCATTCCGGCATTCTAATGCTTATCAGCTGTTATTAAGATAATCTGATGGTTATGGTATGACTTCAAAAAAATAAAATATATATTTTTGAAGTCATACAGTAGCCATAAGTAATCATAAGATTTAATTGAAAAAGGGTGCATTTGACCTGTCAAAACCGTTTAATTATTATATTAAAATAATAATAGCCCGGCTAGCTCAGTCGGTAGAGCATGAGACTCTTAATCTCAGGGTCGTGGGTTCGAGCCCCACGTTGGGCGCCACTTTTGTGACAAGCACATTAAAATTTAATTATGCCCAACTCAGTAGGTAGTAGGGGGTGGGTTTAATGATTACACTGAAGAAAAAAAATTAACAAAAATATTTTAAATATATTTTGAAAAATAAAACATAAATCTGTCTGAGCGCCAGGTTCTTTTTATTTTATAGGGAGGAGAACCAACCCCGTCAAATTTATATTACATCAAAATTAACAAATTGAAGTTGGCTGTAACTAATATATTAAATATGATAGGTTGTCTTAAATTTATATACGTGATGGTTGGATGGTTGATGCTGATGGTTCAGCAAATTCGGCCCTGGACCAACCACCCTAAAATAATTAAATAAGGAGGCCGTTACAAAAAACTATATTAGAACGAAACTTAAACAAAAATGAAATGGTGCGACCATATGGTCGACCAAGCCAAAGCGAAAAAAACGAAGCTTACCTTCACTTGAAGGGTTCGGATGCGATGATTACATTTATGAAAAGAAGGATTAAGTGAAATGAACTGAGGTACATCTAGTGTTCCACAAACTATAATTTTAGAACAAACTTGAAAATTATTTGAATTTATACATTTTAATCAACTGGAGGTTCGGCCTCACGGCCAAAGCCGCCGGCCGCCACGCCGTTCCGAGAGCCTCTGCCCTGTACCTCTCACAAGCCATCATGGCGTCGTCAGACACGAAAAAAACCCTAAATTGTCTAATTTAAAATATACAAATTTGGATGAAATAAACTTATAAAAAAACTTAAAGTAAAAATGAAAACTTAATTTGGATTTCTCCAGACAGCCGAAATCAAAATTATAATGGACCCTAAACTATACGATAAATGGCCAACCTGCAATCAATTTTCCACAATATTTAAATTATATTGAAATAGGAAATTGACCCCAATTTTAAACTGTTACAAAATCTTTTATGTGAAGTCGTTGTTGGGTTATTGAACACACACCTTTATGAAGGGATATTGATGAAAATTGTATGATAATACTGAAAATTTGGAAACGAAATGTAAACAATCGACTGTTAAATTATTTCTAAAAAATGCTGAACTATAAATTAATTAAAAATAGATATTATTGGATTCAAACTCCGTATAACTTTAAATTTGAGAAAATTTTGTTCATGTCAAAATTTCGTTGTTGTTGGACTGATCCTTTGATAAAACCGATCACTGATTCAATTATGAATCAACAAGTTTTTTTTAATTTTTTATTCAGTGTAGCTCAGTTAGTAGAGCTCTATACTGGAAATATAGAAGCCCGTGGTTCAAGTCACGGCGCTGGAGTCTATTTTTCTCTGTTTGCTCCCGAAGTTAATAATAATTATAATTTTATTTACATTAAAATTTAAACTTTCCGTAGTATGAATATCTACTACCAAAAACTTAAAAATGAATTTTCAAGTTTTTTTCCTTAGTATTTAAAATCGTATCTCTTTATTTTATACTATTGCAGTTCAAAGTATTGAAGAGGAAATAAAAAATCAAATAACAAAACCAAGTTGAATCAGACTATTATGATCTTTAAATGATGGATCGATACATTTGTTGCATTGTATTTATCTTTTCTCAACACCGTGCAAACAATATCTTATACTTAAGAGAGATTTCGTGTTGCTAAATCGTTATAATAGTTTCCTATTATTCTCTTTTTTTCCGCTCCAAGCACGTATGCCTTCTAATAATCATTGCACAGTTGTACTCAAAAGGCAAATAAACGCCAACATCTCGCATTTATACTAACACACTACAACCTTAAACAAAAAACCACTTTATTTTTTATCTACGCTGTTAGTTTTTTTTATATAATATAAACTCTTATTGAAAAAAAATAATATAAGACAAGAGATATATATATTTTTTTTTTTTGGATTCTCTTTAAAGTTAAACAGAGATAAATATAAAGAATTGCTATTATTGTTAAGAAATATTGTTTATTCATTTTTATTTTATTTTTATATCCAATCAATGCCATTATAAAAATTATTTAAATAATACTCAAAGTATGATCAATTTTCTAATTATAATGCAAGTATAAAATTTATGCTCTTTTAAACATGATTTAGTACTAATTTTGGCTAGTGTGCTTTATTAATAATATAT
>KZ651267.1:216448-229306 GCA_001010745.2 Gerris buenoi | reverse complement strand
ATAAGGTTGAAATACAAATAAACTAATAAACATGTTAACAAATATAAGGTTATAAACAACTTAAGACAAATAAAATTTGATGAAGAGACAAAAAATTAAGGTTGTGGGTTTTGTTGATCGGGACGTACAAGATTTGTTAAAAAAGCAAGCTTACAAGTAAACTTATAATCATGATATCATGAAAACCTGCAAATAAAAAGAAATACTACTTGAAGAGAAGCTTCAAAACTTAATGTTGTGTTAAATGGGACCCGCTAAAGAGGTTTAAAGAATGCAAGTCAACAAATAAACTTATAAAGTTGTAAACAAGCTATCACCTACAAGAAGCCTACAAGAAGCTGATAACTTGAAGAAAACCAAAATTACTTAACGTTGTGTTGATCGGGACGTAAAAGTAAAAGAAAAGTTTTAAATACAAATAAACTAATAAACATGTTAACAAATAAGGTTATAAACAACTTAATACAATAACTTATAAACAAGATATTAAGCCATCGACTAACAAACAAAAAAATGCTTCGAGACAAGCTGATAAACTTAGTGTTGTGTTGATCGGTTATTAATTATTAATAATATATTTTTATTAATTTGATATGATTAATAAACATACATAACTTGATGTTATAGAGTTTCCTTACCCTTGAATATGGTATAATTTTATATAGGTATAATTAGCAATGATTCCTGATTAGCAAACCAAGCTAACGAATAAATTTGTAAATAAGGTATAATATAAAAACTTGCAAAACAAAGCTAACAATCACAATACTATTTAAAAAGTTAAGAAACTAAATTTTGTGGTAATCCATTCGAAAAGAAAGGTTAAAATACGAATAAACATATAAAAAAGCTTACTAAACAAACTTATAAACGAGTTAACAAATAAAATTATAAACAAGCTATGAAGCAGACCAAAAATACTTAACGTTCTATGTTGATACTTATGTTGATCGGGACGTAAAAGATAAGGTTGAAATACAAATAAACTAATAAACATGTTAACAAATATAAGGTTATAAACAACTTAAGACAAATAAAATTTGATGAAGAGACAAAAAATTAAGGTTGTGGGTTTTGTTGATCGGGACGTACAAGATTTGTTAAAAAAGCAAGCTTACAAGTAAACTTATAATCATGATATCATGAAAACCTGCAAATAAAAAGAAATACTACTTGAAGAGAAGCTTCAAAACTTAATGTTGTGTTAAATGGGACCCGCTAAAGAGGTTTAAAGAATGCAAGTCAACAAATAAACTTATAAAGTTGTAAACAAGCTATCACCTACAAGAAGCCTACAAGAAGCTGATAACTTGAAGAAAACCAAAATTACTTAACGTTGTGTTGATCGGGACGTAAAAGTAAAAGAAAAGTTTTAAATACAAATAAACTAATAAACATGTTAACAAATAAGGTTATAAACAACTTAATACAATAACTTATAAACAAGATATTAAGCCATCGACTAACAAACAAAAAAATGCTTCGAGACAAGCTGATAAACTTAGTGTTGTGTTGATCGGGACGTAAAATAGCGGTTAAAAAAATCAAATAAAATCATAAACACCCTAAAAAGCCGACCAACAATGAAGCAAACAAACTAAATTCTACTTAAATAGAAACTGAGAAACCTTAATGTTATGTTGATCGGGACGAACAAGAGTAACAAATAAAATCATAAACACCCTAAAAAGCCGACCAACAATGAAGCAAACAAACTAAATTCTACTTAAATAGAAACTGAGAAACATTAATGTTATGTTGATCGGGACGTACAAGAGCGGTTAAAAAAGCAAGCTAACAAATGACATCATAAACACCCTAAAATGCCTACCAACAATGAAGCTAACAAACGAAATTGTACTTAAAGAGAAGCTGAAAAACTTTAATGTTGTCTTGATCGGGAAACAGCAAATGAAGTAAATGAATAAAAATAACAATAATAAAAAAATAAAATAAAATAAAATAAAATAAAAATAAAAATGTAACTCATTAAACGATCACCAGATATGTCTAATGACCATTCGAATTCCAAAGACATATTTAACACTGATATCACCAGATATGTCTGGTGATCATTCGAATAATTAACACTGATGACAGCATTAATAATATAGATATGGAATGTTATATTGATCGCGTTGTTAAAGAAATGACAAAAATAAAATAAAAAACGCATACCTCCCAAAAGAACATATCAAAGCACAAATTTCACATCTTTGTAGGTTTTATTATTATATTAAAGTTTCACTACCCTTTCGATGAAAATCTTCCTTAACGTAATATTCAAACAGTTTGGTTTATAATATCACATTATAGATTAAGGTCGATGCAAATCTACCTTAATTTTCTACTCTATAAAATGAAGTAGAGAATATAGAAGCATTCTGATCCCTGCTCACTTAATTTATATAGTAAACTACAGAAATTCTGCCAAACTATTTCCTGATCTAATTAAATTAGCAGCAGAATATACAAATAAATTTATTATGTAAAATATATATTTTAAAATAAACCAATCGCATGATTAAATTAAAATCAAGTGTCGAATAGTTCTGCCAATGTTGACCGTATGTTGCCGTTATGTTGACACATATCCATTGTGCAAAATTGACATATTATCAACTGATCTATTGTGACACAGAAGGCCTTTTACTATAGCTGATCAACAAAATTATACTAAGGATAATAGTTTTAAAATTTAAATCAGTAGTTGATTAACGAATTAAATCTGAGTTACATAAATAATAAATAAGTGGTAAGTGTCGAATAGTTCTTCCAACTGCCGTTATGTTGACACATTTTTCATTGTGCAAAATTGACATATTAAACAACTGATCAATTGTAGCACAGAAAGGCCTTTTACTATATTTTATCAACAAAATGATACTAAGGATAACAGTTTTAAAAATTAAATCGGAAGGTAATTAATAAATTAAATCTGAGTCACATAAATAATAAATAAGTGGTTTAAGTAGAGTAAATAAAATACATACGTAAATCAAAAGGGATATCTGCTTATATAACCGGTGTTAGCTAGTTCTCCAGTATAAAAGGATCTAAAGATCTTTAATTAATATCAAATAGTTCTAGTGTCAACTGGTAGGTTCACCTATTTCTCCATTGCTCTAGCTAGCAACAAGTGTATTGTAGATTATGTCATAGATCTTCATCTTTTATCCGATCAAATGAATTGTTTTATAGGAAAGTTTAAAAGGTAGATAACCAACAACTAATGAAATACATTATAAAATAAATATGCGGTAAAACCAGGTCAATATATATCTGTCGATAGAAAAAGTTGTTTTATATTCAGTGTCAATAATTCAGCTTTCTTTCGTTAGCTTCACCAACAACGTTTTTCTCTCACTCAATTTTAAATTCTAAACAACCTATCTAGTCGCATAAGTTAGTCGCTGAAACATATTTCAATTGATAATTCAGTTGTTTGGATATCTGAATTATTCTATGGGATAATAGAAAAGGTATCAAAGAACTAGAAATTAAAACGGCATTACAGAAATCGAAGTGTAAGAAGAAAAATGCACATTAAGTTATAGCTAAACACTCTACACGTATGTCACTTATGTGTCAAATTGTTCTTCTGTCAGCCGCTAGGATTAGCCCTTGACTTTATAATATCGTGAAGGTCCGGCTGACGGTGCCTGGACCATAGCCGCGTTGATGCTGATATACATGTACAAACAATTATGTATTATCTTAGTTAATGCACTAAATTGATTAATAATATCGTGAAGGTAACATAGTAGAGTTGATGTTTTATTGAACTAAGGGTACACTTCATCTTCTTTCTCATTAATACAATCATTAATGCAGCCCGCACACGATCAATAGCATTGACAATAATTTTTTATATTGACAATACTATTGATCGTGTGCGGAGTTGGTATTGAGATAAAAAAACAGTATTGATGAAAATTTGTTACTAAATTGACATATTGATTATAGTATTGTCAATACTATTGACAATACTATTGATCGTATGCGGGCTGCTTTAGAGTGAGATATTATAAAATTTGAAAGAAACATGGCTACATAACATTGTAGTTAGAGAAATCACAGTAGATCCCAATGGAATTATACTTCTATATGCCAAATAAAACTCTGTCTGCGTGATTTGTGACAAGTAGTTCTACTACTATCAACAGCTACGATCACCTATTGCTTGCATGTCGTGATCGTAAGCAATGCAGTGATCGCTTATTCCTTACAGCTACGATTGCTCATTGTTTTTAAATCGCGAAAATTACAATGTAAGTAAATAATCTATCGTAGAATTTCAGTCATGAATCTATAGCTTTTATCCGGTCAATATTATTCTATATACTATAAATAGTATAAAAGAAAGATCGACTAATCAGAAAGGCGATACAAAAATATAAAAAGAAATAAGTGCTTAAAACAGTATAAAGTAAATACACATCTAAAAAGAAATCCTTTCGTATATATTCAGTGTCAAATAGTTTTGCCGGCACTAGATTTGTCCATTACCATATTACTCACGAATAAATTTAAATTTGTTCCAAAGGATAAAAAGGGTAAAAAAACATATATTAACTAGCAAAAACATTAATTCACAAAGTAAATATCCCGTTATAAAAAAAAAATAACTAACGCATTAGTTTGGAATTTTAAAACATGATCTACTTTCACCTCGGCGACGATTTCAAATGATCAACGTGAAAGAGGGGAAAGAAAAACATTCGTACATAAATGTTTACAAATGTAACGAGCTTTTACCTTGTAATAAGAATCTATTTTACAATGGCTTTTTCCCTTAAATAGAACCATAACAAAATAACAAGAATACAATCTAGCCTACAAGCAAGTCTCGGTAATTTCTCTCAGTCAATGAGTCAAGCCTGATCATTTTTTACAAATGAATAATCTTGCGTTCTACAATAATCCCGTTGGATCTTTTGATATGAAATAATAACTGAGCGAGAAGATATTTGTAGAAGCTACTCTGTGTATATGTAAAAAAAAAAGAATTAGAATCTTGTTTTGCACTGTAGAAAGTGGGTTAGTGCAGTTATAGTGTATAATTATATTTTATATTCCGGTTTATTTTTTTTTTTTTTATGTATTACTTAATTGTGTATTCATGTACTGTACGTGGAGCATAATTAATTTATAAAAGGTAGTTTTTATACAATCTTAAGTTATACTACCTAAATTATTTAAAATATTTTTGCCCTAAGGAATACAGTTTCGATATCTAGACTTGTTTAAGTTATTGTCTTAAGGCGATACACGGTCAAACATTTTGCGCAAACATCATGTTTGTGCAAACTTTTTGAACATGTATGGGGCTGCTTGATGTTTGCGCAAACATGATTTTTTAACTGAATTTCCCCGACATCAGGTTTGCGCAAAAATTTTGCGCAAACTTTTGCACAAAATGTTTGATCGTGTATGGGGGCCTTTAGAAAATAGTTGAAAATAACAGCTTAGTCTAATGATAATTATTTGTTAGTTAAATATAACATAAAAGCATAAATAAATAGTGATTTTATACCAAATTTAAAACATGAAGCGGTATAAACCATTCTAATTGACTGTCATATTAGCAAAAGAATATGTTAAAACATAAAACTAGGAATTAATTTTACTGTCATAGTCATAAGTAAGGGAAAAATACGCAAATAAATATAGGGACCTTGTAAAATATAATAATTAAATCATGTTTACAACCGAAAAGTACCTAACTATCTTTGTTTAATCTAATAACTGTATTCCTAGCAATAAAATACAGAACTATACTTATACAATAAAGTACCAATCCATCCTAATAGCATATAAGTACCCAACTATTCTTATTACACCTAAGTACCGGGCCATACCTATAACTCTAAAGTACCAATCTATCCCAACTACGCATGGAGCGGCAAGCTATTCTTATTGCATTTAAGTACCGATCCACCCTAGTTAGCACAAAAAGAACTGCCTTTTAGCACTTACTTATTACCAAGCTACCTTCTACCATCTCATAGCCCAACAATACTTAGAGTATTCAAGCACTTATTTCTATCCTATAACCATCCTTGCACCATCAAACTACTCAATTGCTTATGAATATCCAACATTTGTTACTTATATTATTATGCAATATAATTTTTAAAGCAATAGACAGTCATCCTATAGTACACAATTTCTAAGTCTATCTTTTTCAATTTCTTTGCCTAATTCAACCCGTTAACTACGTATACTGACTGATACCTGTTAGCATACTACCTTTTAATTTCATATAAATATCCAACACTTGTGACTTAAGTGTTAATATCAAACTTAGAGAACTAAGAAAGTCTTGAATACTGTATTAAGGTCTTAAGATATTTTTAGAAATGAAAGTACTATATTGCCTCACCTCTATAATATAAAATAAGAAATGTTGATACGTACTTTAAACTAGTTTTTGTATTCTTTATTTATGAATCAATGAATATTTATCACATTTTTTCTGAATTTCTTTAAAAAGGACATTTGTGCCTATCCACTTTTTATAAAAAGAACATTTGTGCCTATCCACTTTTTATAAAAAGAAAAAAAATACCATCATTTAATAACACAAATTTAAAGTAATATTTTGTTAAATAAAGTTATTTGGTTAATAGAAAATTATCTTCAATTAATTCTATTGGACAACTCTGAAAATAACAGTAAAGTTGTCTTTGGACTTGTCCGATAAAAGTTAGTTTAGCTTAGATGTGTTACACGTCTAGACTACGTGTTCGAATCCCGTATTTATGAACTTAATGTTACAGAATCTAGTGCTTCAGTTTACTTGCGTGGACTCGTTTATTTGCTTTGTAATTTAATATCGATTATGATCGGCAGAGGTAATTCATTAAACGTCAGTATAATAAGAAGTAAGAGATAAATGCGTACACCATCAATAATCAATATTTCGTTATAAATCAGTTCGGAAGAAGGGGGAAAATCCGAGTTGTGTGGCGTCGGTTCAATGTCGGACATTTTAAGTAGTGGTTAAAAAATGTATGCGTGATGGCCTCAGCTCCGGGCTCCTAGAAATAATTATAATATTCAGTTTAATGGATACCAACGTCCCGAAAAGGTATCGGAATATTTTCCTGCGGCTTGACGTGAGTTACAAACTTAGCCAAATTCCTTTCCGAGCCTCTAGTACCTATATATTTTAGTATAATTAATTTTAAAATAAAATAAGAAACAAGTTTCTTTTTTATATATTTATATAGTTTTTTTTCGAAAGAGAGAGAGAGAAAAAAGAAGGTGATTTGGATTAATTATCAGTTATTCTGGAACGACGGTGAGAAGGTGGAGGGGAGACGTCCGAGTGGAGCGTTAAAGCGATTTCAAAATCGGTCAGACGGTAGAATAATCGATAGCCTGTTCTAATTAGCGTCGCTAGGCAACGAGAAAGCCGAGGGGAGGCTGGGAGGCCTGGTGGGGACGAGGCTCGGCGGTGGGGGTCCGACACAGAAAGGATTTAGAAAAAAAATAAAAAGCGGGAGGTAAAAAAGAATAAATAAATAAAAGGAAAAAAATGATAGGAGGCCGAGGAGATAGATGGAGTGAGAGAAGAGATGGGTGAGAGCGATAGAACCCGTGGGAGGGGCACTACGGCCACAAGGACGCTTTATATATACGGACTAGTTTATCTTATGCAGACGTAACATGGGCAAATTCACCTCGCATCCACTGTATAATTTGCCTCCTTTTGTGTTAAATAAAAATAATAAAAACAACGCTTTTAAGGTCGGCTTAAAATACCTTACGAGTAATGGTCTCGAGTGAAATGCGACAGTGTCGAGAGAGAAAAGACCGAGGCCCTCCTTAAGTGAAAAGATAACAGGCGAACAAGGTAGTTTAACAAGAGTTAACATGAAAAAAAGAAACGCGGCGTTTGTCTTTTTTGTCGCGCGTGCGTGAAAGGTCACTTACGCTTTAGAATTTGCATTTTTGAGAGTTAGGAGCGAGCTGATTCCGGGTGAGGTGTCTCATGAGTTCATTTTATTTTTTTGGTGTTAAGTAAAAAAAAATGGAACGTGGCGTCTGGTTGGAAAGCCCATCCGCACGGGAGACTCCGTCCAGGATCAGAGGAGCTATCTTTTTTTGTGACCCTTTACCCTGTTGATTCTGCATTTTGTGATCCCAGTTTATCATCAAGAGATGCAATTTTAATCTGCGATGCTACGTTATCATTAATCTTTACTTTTCCTCGCATATTTTCAGTGACCACCTGTTGTATAATCTCCTTATCAACGTCGTTCCAACGATCTCTCTACTTTCACCGTATGTTTTAGGAAATTAAACTGCATGTCTTTAAAAACGCTAACTGTTCCTGCATCTTAAGAACCGTCTGAAATTAAGATATTATATTTTTTAAACATCTGTTTGGAATTTTGTCAGTGTACTCGTATTTGATTAGAGAAGAAGTTTTTAAGTTAATTTCATTTAAAGATTTAACAATTTAAACCTCTTCTTTTTTTTAAAGCATTTATAAGATGTATCAACTCTAAATTTAATATACCTAATTGATGTTGGCATTGGCAGGCACAAGCCGCCCACGAATTAGCATTAAAATGCATAAAAATGTAATATAACTTATACTACTTCTATCTTTCATACATTTTATGTCTAGAAAATTTCGGAGACCCCGAAATTTTCATTGGGAGAGGAGTTGTACTTACAATACTGCATTTTCTATTAGTAGGTTCTATTAGTAGATATAGTATAACATTTTATTCTTATTAAATTAAATTTCCTTATTCAAAGTAACTTATTACCTTGCTAGCAGCTCTCACGAAATAGATCTCTTAAATTTAAAATCTAAATTGATCAATCTGTATCTCAGAGGTACAGGAGAAGTCCAATTTTGTAAAAAATTGGACCAGCTTTTGTGTTATGTACTGCAGAAATGCAGTACATATCAATGTAAGTATCTGCTGGCAGATAATTGTGGTAACGCATTACAACTCCTTTGTCACTAAATAAATAGATAAACAATGTAAAACTGTTGTATATTTTATAAAAAACAGCTTAATTTTCTGTTTGTAACGATTAGAGAATTGCTGAAATATGCATATAATTATGTTAATTTCAATAAGATTCTAATATTGGGTACTAGATTGTTTTGAACATCCAAGGCTAATTTTCATGGGTAATTTGATTGTCTTTTCTTTGACACATTTCACTGGTCAATCTTCTCAAAATTAGATTAGTTGAAACCAGTCTCTTGTAATAATCATTCAATGTTGTTAGACAAGTTTATTTAGCCAGTTATATTTGTTTAACTTTATATTTTATTTTTAAATAGACGTTATTTTATAGTTAATAAAAATAACAGAATATTTTCCACATTTCTTTTTACCCCGCATTAATCAAAATATAATAAACTGAATAAAATATTCACTTAGGTTGAATACATTAATTCTACTTTTTAAGATAAATAAAAAAGATTATCACATATTCTTTCATATTAAATGAAATAAAAAATACAAAGCTTTCTCTTGAAGAACTTGTTTTTATTTTTTAAAAGATTAAAAAGAAAAAAATGAACGGTAGCGTGATTTATTTCGGTTGGATTCAGAAAAAAAACAAATATATATATATATATATAAACGCATACCTCCCAAAAGAACNATATATATATATATATATATATAGATATACGCAGAAATAATAACAGGTGAAGGTGAAGATATAATATAATAAGTGCGGTATACAGAAGGAGGCGGCCAACGCAACCCAATGTATATCTGGAATCTCCTGAACCTTTCCGTCCAGCTCTGTCGCAATCTATTCTTTTCTCATGACTCAAGATGGACGACATTTGTCACTCGTTATAAAAGTTTAACAGTAAACAGCGCTGAATTACTGAGAATTACGTAAACAGGAGTATTTAGAGCTCATTAACTTTATAAATTTCTTGTCCCACTATAGCAAACAATGTTTGAAATATACCGGTTTTGCACTACTTTATTAACTACGTGCAATATACTGAATATACTGGCGTAGCAAGAGTAATGTAGGCCTGAGGTGGTAATCAATATGGGGGGCCTACCCAGCATTTAACAGTTCATCCCATTAACATACAGGCCGCACAAATGTACGATTGTAAGCTACCTAATGCATATTTTTATAGACCCTGAACTAACTTTATAATAATAGAATGCGTTTTTTTTTTTATTCAAGATTCGCAGGTTACATTATTAATTTGGAATATTTAAATTTTTACAATAAGTTTGATTCGAATAACAGTACCAGTAGGTACTGACGTATAGTCGAGCAAATCTGCGTTAGTTATTAATTCGGCTACGGTCTCAAGACAAACAAATGCTGGAAATTATAAGGGCCTTCGGGTTTCCCTACGGACCCTAAAAATAGATATATCTAGGACCTAGAGAATGTAAAAATTCAAAGCTTTAAAATTCTACTTTTTAATCTAAAATAATCTTATTTTAAGTGGGCGAAAAAATTATCGAAATAATAAAAAGTAGGCTGTAAACGCAAATTTGGATAGGGCTATATATGACTGGATTTGAAGTACCTAGGTATGTCTTGTTAACATTCCATTTATTGTCCACTAGTAATTTTTTTTTTTTTTTTTTTTTTTTTTTTTTTTTTTTTTTTTTTTTTTTTTCATGTTTTTCAGAGTTTTTGTAGGGGAAGTGCCCCTAAATTCGGAGCTGAAATTAATTTCTCGATTTCACGTAGGGTTATGATTTTTCTGAACATGAATCCCAAATTTTATCAAAATTAGCCTAGTAGGTTAGGCTACTAAATCTATCAAAATCTCAAAATTGTATTTACTCGCAATCAGAACACTTTCTCATCATATAAAAAAGTACAATATGGGAGAATTTTTTAACGAAAGGGGAGCTAAAATAGGTTATAAATGTAGAGGCACAACACTTGGCAAGAGGAAGAGACGGAACTTATCTTGGTATTTATATTTTTGATTAGGAGATAAAAATTCAAAAATTATGGGACGGGTAGAAAATATAATAAATACTAATTATAAAGGAAGGAGAAATTGAATAGGCAAGAAAAGAGTTAAGGAAGAAATAAAAACAGTATGATAAGGGAGAAGAAATAAGGGGTTAAAAGAGAAAGAGAAACACTCACATATCTAGCAAAGACAGTCGATAGATAGTACCTAAACATAACTAATGATTCCGTATAACTAAGAATAACCCCGAAATATGATTACCGCAGTTACTAAAACAAAACTACATCTGACAGGGTTAGGTGTTGCTTACGGGTATTATTACTAGGGTTCCATCTCAAAAATGCTTGTTTGAACAACTTCTTTAATAAAGTATTCAGTACGCCACGCACATTATTATCGTTTTTCAGCAATGGATTTGGCATTTCAATTTTTATAAATAAAATTGGGGCCTATGTTTAAAGCGTGGCCTGCGTTCTAAGGGCCTCTGTTCCATCCCTGTAGGGGATCTTGGTATTATTGCTTGGTATAACAATTATAATGTTCCCTGACATTAGTTTACATACTACTATTAAATTAAAAATAACACATTCCGTAGTGAAGGAAATGAAGCTAGTGTTAAATATGACTTAAAACTCTTGTTTCACTAGTTTACTTGTGAAAACTACAATTATCTTGCATTATCGACAAAGAATACATTGCTCTGAATGCTAAATCGTTATTTAGTTGGTATTTTGTTTTGTGTTGGTAACAGTTATGTCAGAAATAAATTTGTGCATCGACGAAATTTTGTTTTCACTTTAAATCGGATATGAAGTGTAAATATCAGATGTTATATAGAATAGAAGATTTAATAGAACTTATACATCATTAAATTAAAATATTCATATTTTTAGTCTTAATAAATATATGTATATATAATTTTAATTTTTACTGTTGTGTGTAAAATAATATTATAAAATGTAAATAATATTATAGTATATTTATTATCAACACAGTGTAAAACAAATGTATTTAAATAATATGCCACTTGTTGAAGTTTTAGTTTCGACATAGCGGCCGAGAATTCAAAGGCTTAAAAACTTTCGGTGACTTAAAATAGACATTCAGTCTTGTTATACAAAAAATTAATTTATATTCTAAGTTTGAAATAGACCTTCTTGTTTAATAAACAAGGTAAAGAAAATAAGTATATTTCGTTTGACAAGTAAAACAGGATTAGAAGCGTTAAAAGATACCGATTGTTCTTTAATCGATCATTCTGGTTTGTAGTTTGTAGAGTGGGAAAGAAAGAGTAAATGGTTTTTTATTGAAGATGACTTTAAAACGTTTTCATTAGATGAAACGCCTAAAGGCATAAAACCTGACTGCTTGGTCATAGGGAAATGATTTCGTCACGACCTGTTGTAGCCGTGAATTAAACCCACCTTAAACCGCAAAGGAACAAGTGCTTTGTGAGTAAAGTGTCGATGATCAATGGAAATTCCAAGAACCAGTCTAAGGAATAGTTTGCGTCCACCGGTTTTTCCTCGGTTCCAGTTATTCACAGTAGTATTATAACAGGTAGCTAACCTTCCCAACCCACCTGATCCTGTTTTTCCAAAACCACCATTTCAACACTTCCCTGTTTTAAATATATTCTTCATTCTTGTTTGGGGGTGCATCCACCCATACCAGTTTCTCGCAAGTGCAGTCAGCTGATCTCGCCTTATTTCCTTTCAGAAGCTCACAGGTTCTCCTTGATAACCCCGACCCACTTCATTCCTTATTGTACCCCCGACTTGCCAGATCCAAATGGATATAGATTGTTCACCCGTTCAAGCCACTTTTAGTAAGTTCAAACCAAGTTATAGTGGAATCTCTTGAAGGATAAATTATTCTAGATTCATGTAAAGATCCTTCCTTTATAT
>KZ651267.1:191306-213986 GCA_001010745.2 Gerris buenoi | reverse complement strand
ATTTTATTCGAAGAAATATATATAGAGAATAATGTTATTTCGTATGTCGTGCTGGGGATCTTCTGGACGCACGTTTAATCTGATAGTTTCAGGAGACCTTTCGGCCGTTTCGGCTGGCTCATGTCCAAGCGTCAAGATATTAGGCCCCGGATTAGTTTACCGTTCCTCCAACAGCCGATTTGCATACCATCACACTTATAAAATAACTAACTTTATATCCCAATATACCTATATTTGTAGCTTTATGTATGGGTATAATATATACTTTTACAAAATTTGAAAAAAAAAGCATCCTATAAATGTAAAAAGAAAAATGATAATACACAAAAATTTAAAAAAAAATCTTTATAATACGCAACATAATTTAAGTTTGGTAGTGCTAGTTAAGGAAGTAAAGTAAACGGTTAGGTAGTTTTGATGGAGCCTTGGAAATTTGTTTTATCTTATACAACTACCTAATAATATTACCCGTCTTTGTTTTAATAAAAATAAATCTTAATTTTTAAAATGATTAAATGTGATAAATCAATTTAAATGGCATTTAGCGTGATCGTTGGCATACACATTCAGACAACTCACTTAAAATTTGGGCATTGATGAACAATAATACAAAGCGGGTTCGACAGTTCACTGAAGATGACCGACAAATGTGGTCAAAACCAATTGGTCACAAACATTATAAATGTGTTCTAACAGATTCTAGCTGTGGATAAATTTTCTTTTAACATTTAAAGTTAAACAAATCCAGAGAACAATTTTGATCAATGTTTTGTCCGAATAACCACACTATTTAAGCTTAATACGTAAATAAGATTTATCGTGATGCTTGCATGACACTGGCATTCGGACAACAGTGATGAATTATTGTGCAGCGATAAACAATACTTAATAAATCACAGTAGGTGACCAACTAATGAGGTCGCAATTAGATCTGTGTAACGTTATCTATTCTGGATTTTTTATCTAGTATAGTGTAAATAGAAAACTATTTGCAAACCACAGTTAACGAAGTATTGGGTATAAAACAAATCGAGTTTGTGTTTATAAAACCCCCTACACATTGGCCGACGCGACTGCCCGACGGTCGGGGCTACGACCGTCGGACTCAACACTTGGCCCTTGTGTAGCGCTGTCGGGGCATAAATTCTGTCGTGGCCGAAGGTCGGGTGGTCGGGTCGGCTAGACCACCACTTTTTTGTTGGGTCGGAGTTTTTTGGTGTTTAGAATAGATATGGTACCATTTTAGAACCACGTGCCATGACACCTCGAGCTCTGCTGATAAACTGACGGACTGGTAGTTGAGTCGGCTACTTTGGTCGGGGTGTGTATAGGCAGGGCCCCAACATGAACGGTCGGGGCCAACAGTCGTGTCGGCCAGAGTGTAGAAGGTTCGAGGATAAACTCCAACAGAAAGAGCTAGCATTGGAAGTAATTAATGAGGCTGATGATAAACTAAGTGAACAATTTAAAGAGGACACACAAGGAGAGGCTGAAAAAGAAGCGCTTGAGTGTTCTTCTGGAGACGCAGAAAAAGAAGCGCTTGAGTGTTCTTCTGGAGACGCAAAATCACACTTTTGAAGAGACAATTCTAAATATTGCTGACTCTGATAATGACGATGATGATTCTGAAGTTATCGAAAATTATTTATTGATTTATTATTGATTTGAATTATTGATGTAATACGTTCAGAAAATATACACCCAAAAAATATATCTAAAAACTGTTAAATCTAAATATGACTTGAATAACTGTAAAACGTCACTTCTTTAGATGGTTACTCCCCTTATAACAACTAAAGTGTGATATTCCTTTGTCCCAAAGTACATTGGACTTCATAGCATTCAGTACATGACATTCCTTTGTCATGATAGTTATTTTGTCAGTCATTTATATCCTAAAAAAACATAGGGGAGTAACAATCTAAATAAGTACCTTTAAAACATATACTAGCGAAAAATCAATTAGTTCAGATAGCCTCAGGCTTTGTTTAGAAGGAAAACGCAGGCACATTTAAAACAAACCTTTTGCATTTGAGGTTTGGCAATTAAAGCTACTTGCAACGTCAAACGTGAATTTGTAGCAATATATCTTCAGTCAATAACATTGACTTGGTCAATATATTTGTTTAAGCTGTAACAAGGAAAAGAGTTACACCATGGACTTTGACTGAATGCAACCGATTCATGTTTTTATTTGCTTTTATACAAGGCAATAAAGGAGGGATTTGTTCCCAATAAACTCAATTTTAGCATCGCTCTCGTTATTTTACTGTCTGCAATTTTAAATCTCCTGCTTCAGGGGCTTTATCAGTAATGACGTCTCTTCAAAGGGTCCTGTCATAACAGGCTCAGCCAGCTTAAATCAAAGCATTGAAACGATTTCAAAGCATGGTACTGTATGATGAGGGGAGCTTACTCGTCCCTTTGAGGGCACGTGGGGGAACCTAATAATGTTTGTTTGTGTAAAGACCTACTTTCACATAGTTATTTTCGACCGCTTTTATCGATACATACATATTATTGATAACGACTTCACTTTATATAACAAGGCAGCAAAAATAAATTTGAATGACAATTGATGAGGTTAACGTCCGAGTCGATAGGGAAGGAGAGGCTTAAAAAATTGCCTTTGCTTTTGGAATAATGACCATTAGTGAGAACAGCAAACTATATCTCATAAAAAAATGAATCGACAACTAATTATTACAAGAAAAGCATTCATAACTAACAAAACTTCTTGTGAATGAATTAATACATAAAACAATCAAACTATTTATTTATTTACAGATAATATATCTTGCAAAAATTTGGATAAATTAAGAAAAAAGGAAGTAGAAATAAAGAAGAAAAGCTGCTGGTCTAATTTAGAAAAACTTCAATTATATGAATTTTCACTTGAAGCTGCAATGTTGCCAGTTACTCCGCAGATTTTTTTTTTTTTTTTTTTTTTTTTTTTTTTTTTTTTTTTTTTTTTTTTTTTTTTTTTTTTNGCTACTTCGCTAATTTTAATTTTTTCTTTAATTGAAGATCTACTCTTAATTGAAGGATTAATAAATATAAACAAATTATTATTGTATTTAAAAGTTTATTTATTAAATAAGTTAATTATATATAATACTATAAGGGATAAAGATAATGTATAAACTATTATTTCAAACATTTTAACAGTAAACATTTTGATGCCTAGGTTTATCATTTATCTGATTTTACTGTCTCGACGGTAAAATTAAATTTCCCTGCCCAAAATCAGTTCAATTGCCTCATTTTGCTTCTTAAAAGTCCTGATATCTTAATATGTATTTCAGTTTTATTATTGTGCTTTCCTTTCCTGTATACCTAGTGCATAATTATTTAATTTTTAAACATCTTTCGTAATGGTCGTCAATGTAAAACGTACCATAAGCTAATAACTATAGGTTTCTTCTAAAATACAATATTTCGCTCAAACAACTCACGATGTGAAATTACTAACCAGGATTATATTTTATGAAAACTTACTTGACAAAAAGCTCTTAAATTTGAATAAATTTTTAAAAGGTACTTATTATTTTCTTACCCTTTGATTATACTTTATCGATTCCACGGGACGGCAACGAAAAATAAATAATAAACCCGATCTTTATGACTATAATTCATTTGGTGATTAACCAAAACAGGTAGGGATCATTTCTTTACCGAGATAAATCATTACGTATGTGCGGAGAAAGTATCGCGTAGTTGTACCTGTCGTGAAAAATATGTTTTTCCCCCTTCGGTTTAAGATCATTAAGCAAATTAAGTGAACAACTCAACCGGACTTGTATTCAAAAGACGTTAATAAATCGGAAAAACAAGTTTTTTAAAATAGGGTTCTTAATGTTTACAAGTCTATAAGTAAACTCATTCGCATAACTCATAATACGTAGCTTATAAATCTTGTTTTTTTGCATCGCAGAACAAGTTCGTTTCTATCAAGAGATTAACAGTTGGTTTGCGAGCGATCAAATGAAAAAAGTATCTACTCTATATTTCATTCGATTAATTCCTCCCCTCCCTTGCTACATTTTCTAAGTGAAGTTGTATACTAATCTCGGGTATCGTTACGTTAAAAAGAAAATGTTTTTATCTACGACTTGAACTGTAAGTAGACTTTACATTGCTAATAACAGTAACACTTCCCTCCCATGGGAGTAAAAAAACAGTCATACCAACTTAAAAGGTATTTTTTAGCTAAATTTTAAGTATTATGTTGTTTTTTTAGCTGTTTTGTTTACTTTTTTTCGGGAAGGTTACTTTAGGTTATCATACAAAGTCTTTAAATTAAAAACAAACAAAACGTAATTAAATTAAAAACATATATATTTAGTATAAGAATTGTTATTTTAATAAATCAAGTAACTAAATATCAGTTTAAGGTGTATAAATTGCGTGAATTTGTAGGTAAAACTTTTATATTTACAAACTTAATAGCTATTACCCATGGTGCACTAGTCGTAGATAAAATTTAATACGCAACATGGATCGAAGTATTTCTACTCTCGGGATTATCTCTCTCGGCAAGCCTCGGGAGCTAACTCATTTACCCGAGGCCGTAAGGCCGAGGGAGCTAATGAAGTTTTCTCCTTCGGCGTTGCCTCAGGAGAAAACTTAACCTCGAGCCGGAAAACATACTTCTCTCCCTTGTTGCGTAAATAACTATTGTTCGTAGTTTTGTCGTGTCGAATTAAATACAGTGATTTAAGCACCTAATTATTTGATACTTATAACTCTTTTTTAACTTTCCTGTCGACAATTTATTGTTTTATAAGTTATAATTTACCGTCTCTTAATGACACACTAAGTGAAATTGTCTTCGTTACTAATTGAACCTGTGCTGTCCTTTTTAAATGTGATTTTATGGGGGAAAAAAGAGATCGTAACTTCAATAACAATTAATTTATTTCTTAGTGCAGTAACATTCTATTATCTATTAGTAAATACGGACAAATCTGATTATGGATAACAATCGGAATAGGAATCAAAATAATGCAGAAAGAAATTATGAGACGCACGCTGTGAGGATAAAATTTCATCCATTTTGGCTAAAATGGCCTCAAATGTGGTTTTATAAAATGGAGACCCAGTTTGAAATCCCAAAAATTACTGTGGAGAGTACGCAATTTAACCACCTTGTTGAACAGTTAAAGCAAAAATTTTTAGAAAATATATGGGACATTATAAGAGGCCAAGAACCTAACAAATACGCATTAGGAAAAACACGCTCCCCTAATATTTTTAAAGAAAGTGCTGATGCAAAAATTGAAAAAATAAAAATATTTACAGAGAACTGAAGTTAGTAAGCTGAAGAAAATAGTAAGCCAAATCACTTTCTCAGAAAGATGCAAGCTCTTTCTGATGATTGCTCTGAAAAAGTTATAAACTCTCTATAGCTCGATACACTACCAGAGTCGATAAACAAGTATCCTTATTGTTTCTTATGAAATTAAAAAAAAAAAGTATCTGTGATAACTGATAACCAACCATCAGAATTTCACGCAACATCAACTCAAGAGTTATTAGTATACAACTTAGTTTTCCGGTAAAATCCGCGACACGAAGGGGATGAAGTCCGACGTTTCGCTTCCACTACTGGAAGCATCTTCAGGGGTGTGGTGCATCGTGATGTTTACTTGAAGCAACAACAAGACATACTGACATACTTCAAGAGTTATTGTCAATAAAAATGCACAGCCTTCTAATTATGATCTATCGCAACGAGCAGAGTGTTTAGATAGAGAAGTAAGCATGTTTATGTACTCGGACTTCGCGGTCGATCACGAAGTCGAAGCTTAAACAGAATTTGAGGAATGTTTAATCCAAAAGGAAGATACTGCTACTTTCATTTTAAGTATGGTACAAAATGCAAACCGGACAAATGTAATATATACAATACATGTATAGTATATGCATAGTTATTATATACACATGGTTGGCAATTGATAACTTGTGGGGGTACAAGAGCTCGTGACCACAAGCCGTTCTCATATTACCATTATTTTAGTTTTGTCTCAAATATTACTGACGAATTTCTGTGACCACAATGTTGTCAGAAGCTTCTGCAGCCGCATAGGATAACACCTTGACGTCACCTTCAGTATCCATTTCTGGTTCGCTCTAGAAAAAAATAGGTACTGGGTATAACTTTCTATGGCATTTTTTTTTTTCTACTCCTTTTTTTGTTAAGATGTTTTTAAACATCTTTCGTAATGGTCGTCAATGTAAAACGTACCATAAGCTAATAACTATAGGTTTCTTCTAAAATACAATATTTCGCTCAAACAACTCACGATGTGAAATTACTAACCAGGATTATATTTTATGAAAACTTACTTGACAAAAAGCTCTTAAATTTGAATAAATTTTTAAAAGGTACTTATTATTTTCTTACCNTAATACGTTAAAGACAACTTATGATATTAATAATTAATCAAGTACCGTTTATTAATTTTTACATTTCTTAATTTTGTATTTTTAGAAAAACTATTATATATTAAATAATTAGACATTACATTACTACCAAGTATGAAACAAGCTAGAAAGTAACAAAAGAAATGAATACAAAAATGCATTAATAGAACATTGTGTATAATAGTAATAAAAGTGACGTCCCCACCGAGAAGAAGTTATTTTTATTATAAAGTTTTTATTGTCAAGCAAAAGTAGCAAATGTTACTTTTCTTTGTTTCGTGTTCGTTTTCCTTCGCTCTCCAATTCTCCTGATTTTCTTTATATTTCCTCTCTCTTCAGTTTATACCATTATCATTTAGATCCACAGCTACTCTTTAACATATTGAATTATTTATGGTATTGTCAACACACGCTTATTGCATTAAGTACTTATTTCACTTAATTTAAATGGCATAGTTCACTTTACATAGGTTTACACATTCTTCATTCTTTACTTAAGCGTATTTACGAATGTATATGTCTCTCTATGTTCATATATTTACTATTGAATCATTACACTTAACAAGTCCAATGTATCTCCTTACAAGCTAGTCTATCTTGAGTGAGTACTACGTTGTAATCTTTTGTGAATGCATTGCCGTTGAATCATCTCTGTAAAAGAAAACGAATGGATCTTTATAGCTGGTACCTCATATGAACACTACGTTAGTTTATCTGACGAATGTATCGTAAAAGCTGTTCTATCTTGCATCAGCACGACGTTAGTTTGTCTAATGAATGTATTTGTATTTTAAATTATAATACTAAACATGTTAAATGAACACTACGTTACTCACTATCTTATATGAACACTACGTTTATCTGACGAATGTATCGTAAAAGCTGTTCTATCTTGCATCAGCACGACGTTAGTTAGTCTAATGAATGTATTTGTCTATTAAATTATAATACTAAAAAAGTTAAATGTATCTTATACGTCAGTAAATAAAGTTAATCATTAGTTCGAGTCTATTATCGTACGAATTACATACACGTTATTGCATTATATTGCTTCAGTATTTCCAGATTTAACTTAGGTTAAGGGAAAGAAGTAGTAACTCCTCAATGTAATTTGCATACTTAACTTTTTCTTTCCTAATCTACTTACTATGTAAATTTTTATAGATAAAAATATTTTCTCTTAAAAAAAATAAATAAACAAGATCTAATGACGATGATGATTCTGAAGTTATCGAAAATTATTTATTGATTTATTATTGATTTGAATTATTGATGTAATACGTTCAGAAAATANAAAACGCATACATAATATTTACTCATTATTATATTTAGGTAAATCAGTTATATTTATCTAACAAAATTATATTATTTAAACAAATATATATTTATACGATATTTTTTTTATATAATGATTTTTTGTGTTGGGAGAAGTTATTTACGTGCATACACTCAACCACAATACATAACATACAAATAAATTATATCGGAGGATTATTAATAGCGTAAATGAAGTGAAATCAGGGATTTTGATACAAGCTTTGAATATATTAATGTATAAATGTATGTATAATAAAAAAATCATTACAGTGATACCATATTATAACCATATACAAAGAATTTTTATGTGTGTTTGTATAAATGTATATTTTTTTATTTATATATTTATGTGTATAGGAAGGTATGTTAAGATAGCATTTTGGCAAAGTTCCTATTGCAATATATATTTATATATTTAGTTTTTTCCGCTGAGCTTAAAAGTTTCCTTATCTTTATATTTAGGTCATTTGGTTTAAGAGTGACCTGACTTCATCGTAAACCATAACTATAAATTTTAACAAACGACCAATTTTTAAAATATCTAATGTTATTAGCTAATCTTAAATATATACTATCAAAAATAACTTTAAAAAGAAGTGTATGTATCAATAGGCCTCCTATTATTTTTAAAAGCACTTTCTACATTGGAATCTTTTAAATATTTAAGAATAAATAATTTCCTTTCCTTTTTTTTGACACTTAGTTGAATTTTGGTGAAATTTTTAATTTTTAATTTAAGTCAATATTGTATATATTATATTTTACACGAATAAATGGATCAATTTAGCAAAATTAATGAGCGCAGACGGTAAAAAAAAAATAAATAAATAATAATCTAGGGACATTTGTGGGCTACATTCGATAAACCAACCAAATTTCGTAAAAATTTGATGAATCCTTTTGAAGATTAGATACAGGTGTATATAAAAGTTTGTGCCCATGTGGAAGGGAAACAAATGGGCGCAGAAGGTTTTAACTATGGGACAAACAATGGGCTAATTATGACCTACCATAAAATTAAATGGCAGGCAGACATGGAATTTTTGAAATCGTGGAGACAAAAAAAATTCACTTCGTTAAGCTTGGAAACAAAAAAAGTAATTTAGACAATGATACTTTGCAAATGCATAAGATCGTTTAAGTAAGTCATAGAACATAAGGAAGCTATGATGCAATAATTGGGGCAGCCTATTTTTTATTGTAATGGTAATGGATCACGAAAAAATAATGGAATATGTCCGTGAACTAAGGTTTCTGCATGATTTTTCTGACCCTTTTTATAGCGATAATAATAAAAAAAAACGTGAAATTCTAAATATGTCTGACTGGGGTTTGACGGGACTTTGGGAATAACCAAGACCTAAAAGTGATCGGAGACCTTAATTGTGTATCTATTTTGAAGAAAACACACACCTCACGTTGACTTTTATAATATTTAATATGACTTTCTCACACAGTGCAGTAAAAGTATTGTTTTGATTACCACTTACTTTACAGGAGATAAGGGCAATAGCTAGAACTCACCCATCTCATTTACTTGTAACACATTAAGTTGAAAGACTCCTGCTGAATTCTAGCGGCAAACCCGTGAACTACAAACCGATATACTTTCTTGAAATTTCGGTTTCTTTTAACGACGTCCTTTAATCCTATAATTTTATACATTTTTTAGTTGTACAGCTACTTAAAAATCGTTATAAGTTTACTTAAATTTAAAAGCAATCATCACTGCTGGTTGCTGATGATTTGGGTAGCAGCTACTATGCATTAGCAGTATCTTGCCACCTTATTATTAGGTTCATTGCAGCAACCGATCATCACATCACTGAGTCTGGGGTAGGAAACAAGGAAATTTTCTCGTTCGATTTCCAAATTTACTTATTTTATTATTATTATATTATTAATATTTGAATATATTACTTTTACACATGCACTTTTTTACAAATTTTTAAATGATTATTTTCATTTAAATCTATTCTATTTGCCAACATGTATACTAACAATAAGTATTTCGTTCCAGTTTAAATTGAAACAAGGATAAAGCAAATAAATAATAATATAAAAGATAATAAGCTGAACTCTAAGATTGCTTGTCTCGCGGTAGTACTACTATACACGCAAGTTTGTTGTCAATCACCCTCAAAGAACAACTGTAATAGCTTAAAAAATAATAATAATAATAAAAATAATTTACTATAATAAAACATGTGCTTTGATAACAACAATATTTTTATTTTTTTTAAATAAATTACATTTCTTCAAAACTGTTATATATATTTATATTTAGTATAAAATGTATGTCATTTGTATGTCTGCCATCTGGCGGAGAAAATATTTATTACAATGGAGAATGTGTGCGGGTTATTTTTTCTTTATATGTATAGATAATTCTGTTATTTTATATATCGGTAACTGTGTCTTCATTGGCAATTTTTACATCATTCGACAAGATGAGGAGAAAGTATTGTGATGGCGAGAAAATTCGATTTTAAGATTTAGATGGATTTACACGTTTTGAGGTGCCATGAGTCCAAAAAAGTGATTTTTAAAAAATGTCTCTCTGGCGTCTTTCTGTGCAGACGCCTGGAGTCTAAACTACTGGGCCGATTTTGACGAAATTTGGCATACATGTTTAGAAAAATCATACTCCTTGGCCTAATCGATAAATAAATTTTTGCTCCAAGTTTGAAGGCGTAACCCCCTAAAGACTCAAAACATGAACAAAAAAAATAAATAAATCAAAAATGGTTCTAATGATTTTGATTAAAAAATTCTGAAATGTAGTCCATTTAGATGCGAATCTAACAATATAAGCCGTTTTCCCGGGAAAAATCTATTACCTGAGAAAATAGTTTAAACCGCGGACAGAGAGATATAAGTTCGATTCCCCGCCCAGGAGAAGTTATTTTTATGGTACATTTTGATAAAATTTTTAATAATAAATAAATGTACATACAAAAATTAATAAATGGAAAACACTTAGGCTAAGTAATTATCTCGTTATTAATTAACTCGTATATGAGGAAGTTTTTCTGAGTTGTCTCGGACCGATTTTTTATTTATTTATTATTAAACTTTATTTTCTTATACCTACATAATATTTGACATTTTAAACTTTGCGATCAACATAATTAATTTATCAGAGGAAAGGGACCTTTAGTCGGATACCTGACATGATCATCGTCTGAAACATGACTTATCTGAGTTTTAAACTGTGGAAGAACAAGAGAAGTCAGTGTTCGACCTTGGTTACCTCTCAGCTACGCCGATCCCCTATAATTAATAATAATTATTTAAACATAATTTAATCTCTCAATGTCTTTGTTGCAGGTAAGAAAAATGCTCTGTTTCCTGTACTATATGTAAGGTAAATATAAAAAGCTATAATTTGTTTACATCTTTGTCCCATACCAGCCGAATTCCCGTACTTCGCTACGAAGTTTGTTATTTTAATGTATTATTATTATTGATTTATGAACTACCCATGGCATCTAGAATATCTAAATGCCATGGAATTTCCATTTTCCCTTTAGGTCTAGTTATAATTTTATAATTAGCAATAATGCCTCATTACTGAAAGATTTAAACAACTGGAGGAGCATTTTTAAATGTTAACGGGATAAAGAAGGTTTATTTTACTTTTGTACTCCCCCCTCCTCGGTTACTTGGAGGAGCATTTTTAAATGTTAATGGGATAAAGAAGGTTTATTTTACTTTTGTACTCCCCCCTCCTCGGTTCCTTAATTGTCGATTAAGGAATAATTAATTGTCTAATATTAATTAATAATAATTAATAATCCTTAATTAATAATAATTAAGGATGTAATTAATTGTCGATGACATATTAATACCGTCAGACTCATTCAGAGACAACATGAACAGAGTGTGTGACGTGTTAGAAAGATGCGCTAAACACAATATTACTCTTAACCCTAAAAAGTGTGTCTTTGGTGCAACCGAGGTTGACTTTGCAGGCTATAAAATTAGACCTGGAGGTTATGAAGCTGACAAGGCGAAAGTACAGGCAATCCAAGACTTTCCTACACCAACCAACTTAACAGAACTTCGCCAATTTATGGGATTGGTAAATCACCTGGGTCAGTTCTCACCGAACATTTCGGAGTTAGCTGAACCCCTCCGGGGGCTCCTTTCCACCAAGAACTTCTTTAGATGGACCGGAGAACATACGATTGCATTTCAACACCTCAAACAGGCTTTAACATCACCTCCAATCCTAGCCTCATTTGACCCATTGAACGAAACAGTCTTGCAGACCGATGCTTCTCGCCGACGCGGACTTGGATTTGCGCTACTTCAGAAACAAGAAGGCACTTGGAAACTTATTCAATGTGGCTCCCGGTTCATCTCGGGAGCAGAGTCCAGATATGCAATGATTGAGTTAGAAGCATTAGCTATCTCATGGGCTGTTAAGAAGTGTCATATCTATTTATGGGGCTTACCTACTTTTACTGTTGTGGTAGATCACCGGCCTTTAGTCCCCATATTTAACAAACACACATTAGATATGATAGAAAATCCTAAGCTACAAAGTTATAAAGCAAAACTGGCAGGGTATAACTTCCAACTAAGATGGACCAAAGGTAAAGAGCACTGTATACCAGATGCTTTATCTAGAGCCCCGGTTTCTGACCCAGAGGAAGATGAAGAGCACCTCCCAACAATAAAAATCGCAGCTACAGAACTCCTCCATGCAAACCCTGATCCAATAATTAAACAATTAGAAGAGGCGGCCCAAACTGATGAAGATTATCAACAACTAATCAACAGTGTGCAAAACGACTTTCAAGAACCTCTGTCACATTTTGTTCGATCTTTCAAAAAAATGAAAACCCAGTTATCAATCTCAGGAAAATTAGTTCTGAAAGATCACCAAATTGTCGTTCCACGTTCTTGTAGAAAAAAGGTGTTACAACAATTACATATTGCACATCAAGGAATAGAACGAGCCAAACGCAGAGCCAGACAATCCGTTTTCTGGCCAGGAATATCAAACGACATTAAAAGTACTGTAGAGGCTTGTGAAAAATGTGCTGAACTTGCTTCATCCAACATACAAGAACCACTTATTCAAGAGATCATACCTTCTAGATGCTTCGAAGTAGCAAGTTCAGATCTTTTTAGCATTGGGTCAAGATCATTCATGGTTTACACAGATCGCCTGTCTGGTTTTCCATTCGTAGCTCAATGGTCTTCCCATCCTAGTACTGAACATATTATTCAAGCGTTCCAGGAGTTTTTTTCATTGACTGGAATACCAGTAAAATTGAAGACGGATAACGACCCAGTTTTTCGTTCGCGGAAGATGCAGTCTTTCTTACATGAACAAGGGGTTGTATGGTCACCATCCTCGCAATACTATCCTCAGTCCAACGGGCATGCGGAAAGCAATGTTAAGATAATAAAACATTTGATACTTAAGTGCCATAATTACGACATCAGAAGTAGTGAATTTGCTGCTGGTATATTGGAACTTCGGAACACACCCCGAGCTGATGGAAACTCACCTGCCCAATGGCTGTTTGGCCACCAAATAAGAGGAATAATTCCCACTCATCCAGAAGCTTTTGCAAAGGCTTTTGAAGCGGAAAAAGCTCTTCACAAATTGAAAAAATATCGAGAGGACGCCAAAGCTAATTATGATAAGACTGCTCGTACTTTACCGATAATCAACCCAGGGGACGAAGTACGAGTTCAAGACCACATATCGAAGCGATGGTCTAAGACAGCTACCGTCGTCCGTCAGGGGCCTAATCCTAGGTCATATGTAATTCAGTGGCCATCAGGGGTCGAAACTCGAAGAAACAGACGATTCCTTCGACCTGTGAGGGGGAGATAGTGAGGATGTCAGTCTTGTCATAATAATCGATACCTCGAAAACATCACTCTTATGTCATTGAGTCCGTTTTATTATCATTCTATTGTTAACTTTATTAAAGAATCTTATTCGTTCTTATATCTTTAATAAATGTGTTTTATTCCGAACGCGGAACATAACAGTTTATTTTACTTTTGTACTCCCCCCTCCTCGGTTCCTTGGAGGAGCATTTTTAAATGTTAACGGGATAAAGAAGGTTTATTTTACTTTTGTACTCCCCCCTCCTCGGTTCCTTGGAGGAGCATTTTTAAATGTTAACGGGATAAAGAAGGTTTATTTTAATTTTGTACTCCCCCCTCCTCGGTTCCTTGGATTAAAAATAATGTTAATACAACATATTTTGTTTAAGTGGTCTAAATACATCGGCTGTTATAAATGGATCATACAAAACAATGTTTGGTTCAAACGACAACAAATATCATTAGCTCAGACTTAAATTACCTTAAAGGCACAATGTATGAAGTTTACGGAGGAGCTATTTGCAACTCGCTAAAAATAAAAATCTGATCAGTTTTTCTTAAAAATATACAACATTTTTACATATATTATCTCTTATTTTACTAAAATTTAAAAGAGATACAATACTTTAGTACAATTAATTATCTGCTAGCGTAATTTTGTACATAATACAAAAAGTAGATTTAAAAGAGAATTAAAAAACTGACAACATTTTAGTTCAGAGGTACAGATATTGATAGTTGGTTTAATTAGTGGTAGATGTTGTTATGATAATAAACTATACTTATTTTGAGTTATTTAAATATTTTAAATGCTTTGTGTAGATCTTTAAACAAAAGCCCGGTTAAGGGGCTATTAGATGATCTCGAGTGGTGGGGGGACCTAAGACCGGGAACTTCAGAGCGGGACAAGATCCTGACGCCAGAAAACTGATCGTCTATTCGATCCTTTAAACAAATCTGTATCTATCGTTGGTTTACTTATTAGTACAATTGGTTTAAGTGGTTAAAATAACTTTTGTTGCATTAAAACGGTATAATTGCCTAACTACATATCAGTATTGATTCTAGGTTATTCCTCATCCGATTGTTTCGATAATGTAAATATGAAATACTCTATTTATAATTTGAGTGAGCGTAGTTCCATGATTTTCGTTTAATGGTTGTTAAATAAAAACAGTTTTAAATTACTAACTAGAAGTACTGATTGTTAGATCGGTGATTGATAATGAATTAATCCCAAGTTTGATTTATTTCTAGTGATTTACAGGTGGTTTAATCTAACAGATACTGGATCCTTGTATCGGTTGGAATAATTTTATTTTCGTTGTTATGTTTTCCCTGTAGGCACGAATTAAAAACAATAATATACCTAGGAGAAGCCGAAGGCAAAGTGTCTAAGAAGGTAGGGAGCACTTCACCCGTATAAAGTTGTAGTTAGGGTAAGATATTTTCTGAACTAATAGCTCTTACATCAGTAGTAAGATCCGTGAAACCTGTAATCACGATCGACCTATAATTGTATGCAAGGGCCTCCTCGTGAAGGTACGTTAAGCACCGTTGGAGAGCTTGAAAACCCTTCTTAAAAGTTAGGGCCCTTCGGCCACCGAACGTCGTCCGTCCTTAGTCCTTGGGCGAGAACTTGGAATAGTCATTTAATCTGCTCCCTCTCTCCGTGCATCGATCAACCTATTAGATTTTATCATCCGAGCCAACTGAGACGCTCCGATAGCATAAATTAATCCAATATATCAATCCAAACCGTATAAGTTGATCTATAATCAGCATAAGTAAAATTATAGTCAGCATTAACATTTTTATTCTTACTTTTAGTTTCTTAAATTAGTTTTATTTTGAACTTTAACTCCAAATTATATGATGAGTGAGCTCAGTTTTATTTTAATCAAATAGTTCCCCGTCCCTAATCCATTAACGATTTTAGTAGAATTCAGGCTCTTGGGCTAGTCTGCAATCCTTAGGGTGTGCAATATGCAATACAATATATTCAAGGTAGGGTCGCGAAAATGTTAAGCAGAAATTTATAGGGCCGCAGCATCGATAAGGCTGGGAAACGCTTCTAGTAGACTATTAGAAGATAAATAACAAAAAGCCTTTATAAAATCAACGTCACGGCTACAATTCTATCGACGAGAAGAATACTATATTAGAAGCCCGAATCATAAATATTTCATTTTCTTCTGTTTCGGTGACAAGCGCTCATCTTTTACAAATGAATTTTTAAAATTACAGATCCTTATTCTCAGTTAATGGAAATAGCAAGGAGTTGTCTCCTCTACTGCTTGTTCTAAAGTATTTTTTTATCCGTGTTCTAATGATCTTTTATAGTTGATTAGAAACACCTTCCGTTTGAATTTTATTCTCGGCTAGGTTCTCAAGCGTCACATTTTAAAGGTTTCCTTTACTAAAAATCCCAGGGACGATAAAAAGCGGGAGTGGTGTAGCAGGGCCGCGAGGTACATGGGAGCCGGGAGGAGAGACGGTGCACCCGATACCTGCGCGGGCACGAAGGCGATAGAGAGACACGTCCTCTACTTTCTTAAGTGAAATTTCTTATGGTCTCGAGACTTGTCGTCACCGAGAACGGATAAGATATAAGGGGAGATAGAAAGGTAGGCCGGTTCTAATTCTCGCATGAGAGATGCGGACGAGGTAAAGAACCCGGTCGCCGGACCAGCATCGCAATTGATCCGGACGATCGGACTCGGCACCGAGTCTTCGCTCCGCTCCTACGAGCCGTTTTTCAATACCTTTTCTTTCTTTTCCCTGCCGGAGACTCGAGTTTCTTCTGGACTCGGTGATGTCACGTCGATTCAACAATGTCACTGCCCCTTTAGAAGTAAAACGGATTCGAAGGCAGAACCAGTCGCATACCTCGACTTGAGGATAATAAACAACTTGAGCAAAGCGTCGATACACAACTAGATTTATATAGCGATAATAAACTACGCGGACCGGTTCTCGTTTAATTGTTTGTTCGTCTCGACATGACAATGATTGACACACCCGGGGATCCCTCGCGCTAGTCCGGTGGAAATCCGTGTGCCTAATATCCGATTTAAGTGCACGTCCGAAACCGATCCCTCCGATCTTACCGATCCGACTAATATAAACGTCCTTAATCTTTAGAGAGTTTACATTTTACTTATAACCGTGACGTTTTATACCCGAGGAAGAATAATGTGCCGTTGAAGAAACTAAACAAGTTCGCAGCCCAGTTTGATCAAGGATTTCGCCTAGTTTTTCGTATCTGAGTATTACCCGGACTTTTACAAGCTTACATTCTGCCAACTGAAGCGATAATTTCTTCTTAGCTTCGATATATTTAAATAATTAAATTATTCTACTTCTAGCACTTAACTATGTAAAAAAATTCCGCCTAAATCAGTGCCATAATTTATAGTATAAATTACACGAATATAGAAATAAAAAGCTTTTTCAGTGGGAGGCTTGATTAAAGTACACCACACATATTCATAATTTATAGCCTGGTTCTCAGAGTATCTCATTTATGCACTTATAAGATACATTAGAAATTCTTTTCACTATTACCCAAACTACTTGCCAAAATGACAAATTTGTTAACGCCAATTTACTTAAATGAGATAATTGTTTATTATTAAGTAAATTACTAGTAATTAATAAACAGTTATTAAACAAAAATACTTGTTAATTAGTAAGGATAAAATCAATGACATTCACTCGATAATTACGAACATAGGTTCGACATATCATTAATATTAAATAAAATTATTAATGAAATCAATCCTAATTTCTTTAAATGGTTGTTGACGTGCTTATTGACCACGCCTACTTATAATTTAACTACTGAATAATTCATTTTTTTATAACTTAATAAAGCATTTGCGGAACATTAATTATGAAATTATTATTACTTATTACTAAGTGTTAAAATTAAATGGTAACATAATGTTAGCTAGTCTTATTACTCAAGCGTAATGTTATAATTTATTTATTTTAAATGTAAGTTTATTTAATAAAAGGAATTAATGATGGGTTTAACAATACTTTTTTTTTTCTTTAATTACTGCGCTTATTAAACAAGATAATAAAAATTTAATTAAGTAATAATAGTTTTTTATTTTTTTGTATCTTAAAAACTTTTTAAGTTTACCTAATGTTAATTTTCTTACTCAATTAATTTTAAACTTCTTTTATAATTAAGTATATATGATACGTACAAACTTTTAAATTACCACTTAACGTTCCAATTTACTNTTATTAATTATTATTATTATTAATTAAAAAATTATTTATTATTCTATTATATATTCTATGTTTATATTGGTAAATTTGAGTGTTTACCGCCTCTTAAACGTGTTAAAAGCTTAAATAAAATTTGAAAAACTTTTCTTGGCTTGAATGTATAATTTTATTGAGAAATTTTAGTTCTTCGAAGCTTGTTTTGAGGCTTTTAAAGCAAAAGCTTTCATATAAATTCATCTTTTCCTCAAAAACTTTGCCTCAAATTTACAATCCAACCACCAGAATGAAAAAACAAAAACTCATTTGATCTGTCAAAAAAATATAAATATATTCTTAGCCCCACATACAAAATATGTAATCAATTACTGTAAATATCATTTTATAAAATTTAATTCAAGGCACATCTTTAGATTGTTACATACCTTCTAAAAAAACAGAGGGGAGTAACAATCTAAATAAAAATAATTAAAAAATGTACGGAATGATCTTCTTTAGACTGTTACATTCCTTATAAAACAGAAGTGCGATATTCCTTTGTCCCAAAGTATATTTGACTAAACATCCCTTAGTCTAAATAGTTATTTAGTCTAAGTCGTTTATATTCTACAAAAAAACAAAAAAAATTGAGGAGTAACAATCTAAAGAAGTACTAATGACAAAGCCAACAAGGACAAATTTTCCTAAAGATATTAGTTGTCCTTTTATGTATATTTTAAGACATGTTTTAATTGATTTAGTGATAAGGATCTAAAGCATTTATTAAAAAAAAGTGACGGGCATGAGAAAAGAAAAAAAAGGTTACAATAATTATTTGGCGTAAATTGTCGGATATAATGACACCGTTGAAGATATATTTTTTTTTATGAAGCACGCGATACATGAAGCTTAATAACTTTGAGCTACGCTTTACTCTAGTGATATTAATCACTTGATATCCGAGTTGGTTACTTCACCCAGCTCCAAGGAGATTTAATTAAAAAAAAGTAAATAAATAACAGGGGGGAAAATGTAGTTATAATCATAATGGACGTTTATATCAATGCTTGTACGTTCATACAACTTGTCAAGTCCCGATACGTTGGTTACAAACTATACTTCAATTGTAAAGGGTAAACGCAGATTAGAAAAAAAAATAAAATTTGCAGGGTCAATGCTTGTAACATACAATCACTTTGTTTAGTATCTCTACTTGTTTTATTATTGCCATTATTTCAATTATTGTAACGAGTAATCATAGATAAGAAAGTTAAGAAATTCTGTAGGTTAATTCATCTTACGGTAGCAATCTGCTTGTAGAACTACAACAAAACCTAAAAAAAAGAGAAACCCTCATAGTTTCGTTCATGTGTCTGTCTGTCACTCTGTACGGTTCCAATAACTTCTTATCATACGGTAGCAAAGTGTATGTAGATTGTAGAACTTCATCAAAACCTAAAAAAAAAGAGAAACCCTTATAGTTTCGTTCATGTGTCTGTCCGTCCGTCTGTCTGTCACTCTGTACGGTTACAATAACTTCTTGTTCAAATCCAAAATGGCGGATAATTCATGTTCCTACGAATAAAAGTTTATTATAAAATTTAGAGTGGGGTATCAAATGAGAGGTACTGAAGAGTAACAAAGATATATAACATTTGTGGAAAGTGTTTAATTTGTTGGCCATTTTGTCAAAAAAATTGCGTGCTTCCCCCCTCCCCTTTCTACCCTTGTACCAAGATGAGTAGAATATACACATATTCTATATTCTACAAATATATATTCCACACATATATCCTACACATCTTGCCCTTATACTAACTAATTTCATGTTTGCAATACCAACGAAACCCTTTTCACGTGAGACTTTACGCACAACCAATTTTTTTATTTGTATATATTCTAACTCCTTACCAGACAGAAAAAGAAGATTGTTTTAATTTATTACTAAAAATGGTTATTGAAATAAATGAAATGCATCGCCTTGTCAAATCTCAGTACTTCGGAATAAATTATTTATTTCAGTGACTGTATAATAAGATAAACAAAGATAAGGAGTAATATAAAAATGTATATTTTATATTGTTAATCAGTTAATATAATGATTTTTGAACATATTAAACTGATATTGTGGTATAAAATCAGAACGATTAGTTAACTCGTGAAAAATTGATTGGGTTTTAGTTCCAGGGCAATCCACTAGAATTCGTGAGTGTTTCTATCCCTAATTCAAAATACCACGTAATATTGAGTTCACACTCTCTCCTAATATTTAGGATAAAAGCAAACGTAGATGTTTCGATAAATTAAAAAGTGACACTTTAGTTATAGTCACCGGCGTAGTCAAGTGGTTAAAGCACTCGCAACACCGCCTGAAATCTAGGACTATATATAATAAGAATAAGTTGAATAATCTCTCGACTCTCAAGAATAATAATATTAATAAATTCTTAAAATAAATTGCTTAAAAGCAGTCTTAAACTAAGTGATAATGATGTTGTAAATCCCATATTTAGTATAGAGATAAAAAGTAATTATGTAATCTGATTAAGTGATTATTACTAATTGAAAAATGATTTCTTGTGGGTATTACACATTTTGAAAAAAACTTGTTATAAATAAATTAGCACATAGAGAATGGGATTTATGAAAAGGTCAGTTAATTAAATTATATAATTTGTATGTGATAGCCTCAAGGAGAGGTTGAAGTATCGCCAAAAATAAAAATTATAAGAGCTTAAATGTTTTTATTTATACTACCTATTAGACCATGGAAGGGGTTTCACAGTAAAACAAAAATATGGATAGAGGGTAAACACAACACTATACTACATAAAGTCAGTATATTTCCTTGGGAGCTCTAGGAGCTTTAGGAGGGGGGCTCCCCCCCCCCCCTTCCAATGGGTGCGCCACTGATTGTTATTGTCGGTTTCGTCGGTTACTATAACGGTATTTTGTTCCCAGCTCCCTAGGGTAATCTGTAGATATTACCCGATCTTGCTCTTGGTATATATTGTATTATCTTTCTTCGAACGTTTAACGTACTTATTTAAATCGATTATTATTCGGGTTAAATTCTCTAAATCGAATCGAGATAATATAAAAACACAAGCTCGTAGGTAAAATCTATTGTACCTCATAAATTATTTGTTTAATATTTAATAATTCAAAAATAACATGCCTCTTGTTGTACGGATTCGATGTTTTTTTTATTTAATGGTTCAGGTAGCTAATAAAATAATTTATTTATGTTGGCATTCGTAGTTCCGTGCCTTCTCAAACTCAAGGCTTAAATAAAAAAAAATATATTAGACGAGATAAAAAAAAGCGGACTTAAATTAAAATGTTCCATATAAAATATTCTTATGAGAAAGATGTTAAATCGAGATAATATTGATTGGCCGAGGTCCGAAAGGCTCGGGGTCCGGCCTTATCTGAAATTAATCGCTGGATTAGAGATTTTTTCCTCTTCTTGTGGCGAGCTCAGCGAGTACGGGGGATTATAGTGACCCCTACTACGATCCGTAGGTTCGGAACACTCTGCGCTCCGGACGAGACGTCCAGTCTACTTGGGATGCATACCTTCCTCCGTAAAAACCCTTTCAATCAAGCCTTCTGACGTTCTTTATAGCGACTCGAGCCGATCATTTTAATATTATGGAGATTAAGAGACACCGATCATCACCCCTCTCGAAATAGAATAACTGTTCGTTTCGTCGATAACAGATCCCAACTGAAGACGTGAAATAATTAATACGGGGGAACAAAATATTTATATATTAATTAATAGTCGGAGAAAAAAGAATTATTCATTATTTGTCGAATCAATGTGTGGCTGATAAATTCTTGTTGGTCTTCAAGAAATTTGAATGAGAAGCGGGGATCACTTTTAATTTTTACGAGTATATTTCCGGTATCTGATTTATGACAGAATCTTCCATTCCAACTTTATAAAGTTAATGACGGCACGGCGGAACGACTGATAGTCATTTGTATCGATGGCTAAAGGGTAGCGACTAAAAATGGTTCCATTCTAAACGTCGAAATTAGAGTTCGGGCGAATCAGGGTGTCTTCTAATCGCCCGCATTATCGGGCCGTATCTACTATTAAAAAGAAGTCCTGTTCCACTACTGTTTAAAAAGCGAGAAGAGGTCCTTTTTCGTGTCCATAAATGAACCTGTATTGATCGATTGTAAACATGTGAAAATATGTTGTTCTATACGCGGCTACTCTGAATAAGAACGTGTTAAACAAACCAAGAAAGTCACTTACACTTGTTCACATTGTAAACCTGACATTGAAATCCAGTCTCGAGTCGGAGTGAATCGACTGCAAACACTCGTAGAAAGATCGCCCTTGAACCCGGACTGATAGGGTGGGATCGGCGGTTCATTGAAAAGACTCGGCAATGTGGAGAGGACCTTCTAAAGGCTGCCTAGCATGTGGAACCGGTCCTACGGCAGCGAGGCCCAAAGCCGTTCCTATAATGAACCGGTAGACGTTTTATACAGGTACCGCACGACGTTCTACATATCATTCTTTATAGGTTCTTCACTGTGAAATTCTAACAGTATTTCATTGATAAATTCTACAAATAGTATATGAGAAAGAAGTCGAATAAACATTTCAATTTACTATCAAGTTATTAGTATTCTGATTACGAAATGCTATTCGGACACTCTCAAATGTAATGTCATGAGAAAATAGTCATTCAGGTGATTCATAAACATATGTTATTACCAATAAATTTACAACACTTATAATTAACTTAAAATAACTTATAATTATGGGCTATTTGTTAATAATTATAATAATAATGAAGTTGCTTTCGCTATCTTTATTTTTTTGTGGTTGGGGGGGGGGGG
>KZ651267.1:156989-175747 GCA_001010745.2 Gerris buenoi | reverse complement strand
TATGATTACAATAGGTAAAGGTTATAAAATTAGCAAAAATAATTGTGATGTATTAAAGAAATTGAAATCTGTGTTCATTTAGTTATTTTGTAAAATAAATTGACGAAAAAAATATAACAAGTAAACTAATAACAACCTAACAATACGAGAATGTAGCTTGTAAAGAAGGTAACAAATAAACTAAGTAAATTATCTAACAATAACACAATGAAGCATGCAGACAAGCTAACAAGTAAACTAATAAAACAAGTAAATGATCTAACAATAACACAATGTAGCATGCAAACAAGCTAACAAGTTAACTAATAAACAAGATAAAAAAACAATAAGAGACGAAGTGACAAAAAAGGATTTAACTAATAAACAAGTCCACAACATAACAAAAAGAAGCTTACAATAAAAGAAAGTAAACAAGGTAGGAAGTAAACAAAATAAGTCAAGTAAAGTAGTAAACGAGATAACAATTAGATAAAGTAACATAAAGAAGCTAAAAATAAAACAAGAACACGAGTCAATTCATTAATAAGTAATCGAGTCAACTTATAAACAACTAAACAAGTAAACAAGCTAACAATAAAACAAGAATACGAGTAAAAAAAAGATTGGAAAAAACCAACAAGTAATTAAATTATCAAGCTAACTAATCAAAAAATAATATAAAGTTAAAAGACAAAACTTCTAGATTTTCCGGAGGAGATCACGTCGAAGATTTGTTGAATTCCAACGTTTCAAACTCATATATCCTTGAGAATGATCCCTGTAATGGGTTCAAAACATCTAGATTTATACAATCTCTGACGCTGTCTCTTCCCGAACATCTAGATTTATACAATCTCTGACGCTGTCTCTTCTCGAATATCTAGATTTATACAATCTTTGACGCTGTCTCTTCCGGAACATCTAGGTTTATACAATCTCTAACACTGTCTCTTACGGAACATCTAGATTTATGAAATCTCTGACGTTGTCTCTTACGGAACATCTAGATTTATGAAATCTCTGACGTTGTCTCTTACGGAACATCTAGATTTATGAAATCTCTGACGTTGTCTCTTACGGAACATCTAGATTTATGAAATCTCTGACGTTGTCTCTTACGGAACATCTAGATTTATGAAATCTCTGACGTTGTCTCTTACGGAACATCTAGATTTATGAAATCTCTGACGTTGTCTCTTACGGAACATCTAGATTTATGAAATCTCTGACGTTGTCTCTTACGGAACATCTAGATTTATGAAATCTCTGACGTTGTCTCTTACGGAACATCTAGATTTATGAAATCTCTGACGTTGTCTCTTACGGAACATCTAGATTTATGAAATCTCTGACGTTGTCTCTTACGGAACATCTAGATTTATGAAATCTCTGACGTTGTCTCTTACGGAACATCTAGATTTATGAAATCTCTGACGTTGTCTCTTACGGAACATCTAGATTTATGAAATCTCTGACGTTGTCTCTTACGGAACATCTAGATTTATGAAATCTCTGACGTTGTCTCTTACGGAACATCTAGATTTATGAAATCTCTGACGTTGTCTCTTACGGAACATCTAGATTTATGAAATCTCTGACGTTGTCTCTTACGGAACATCTAGATTTATGATATCTCTGACTTTGTCTCTTACGGAACATCTAGATTTATATGACTCTGGCCGCGCAAATCTACCCTATAGAAATTGAACAAAATCACTTTCTGCTTTATTTTAAACAATCCTTCAAAATAGTATTTTTATTATATAGTAGTATATAGTATTAATAGTATTCAAAATTATTTTTCAAATAACATTCTTTATAATTCGCCATCTTACCTAGTAACATTACACATTATATTTAAAAAAAAATATATATAAAAATATAGTTATTTAATATAAATTAAGTTAGTTGCTAATCTTAGTTGCTACCCCTTATGCTTCTAAGCTTATCTTGGAATATTGATCGCTGAAGCTTACTTTTTAATTCAAGGGTTGGCAACTAGAATGCAGGTCGAGTTTTATTCCCTTACCCTTCCAAACGAAATAAATTAGATTCAAAATCACCCTTTATTTCTCCAAGGAGATACACTATAACCATACTTAGTTGTATCCTACCTATAAATTATTATTATCTACACTCACAAATATCAATCGGTTTTATTCACTTCCTATTGATAACATAAGTAAATAATTTACAATTATGATTATTTTTTTAATGGTAAAAAAACAAAATAATTTTGTGTGTTATGATGTTAAAATATATAATTATGTAATATTCATTGTGAAATAAATAAATTGATAAATATTTTTAATAATTATTGATAATTATAAATCAAATTGTTTGATAAAAATATATCATTATAATACATAAACAGAAAACAAAAATGTCATGAAGTCAGTTAATTAAAATGTTATTTTTATGTAAACAATATATTTTTAGGGGTTTTTAATTCTTCAAGGACGTAATATTTCATTAATAAATAATATTCTCGAAGAAATCCTTATCTAGGAAAAAAAAGTTTAATCAATTTCTCTTAATAAATTTTAGTTTTAGGAGAAACAAAAAAACGAATCATTAAAAAAGGGTAATTCCTTGTAATATTTTGAGAATGTTAATGTTTTATGGTAATGTTATGGTGGCCGGTCCGTGTAGGGAAACGATCTTGTATAACGTAAGGTTCGGTCAGTCGGTCGTCCCAAGACAGCTTCTTAACTCCGTCTAATTTATGAACAAATGGTAAAAGGTTAATTTTGAGAAATATCCCTCTTGGAAAAGGTTAAAATTCCAAAGACGGTAGCCCCGTTTTCGTGCTTTTTTTTGTTAACATGGACCACACTTTTTTTTTCAACCTTTGAATTATAAATATAATGAAATATTAAAGGAAAGCCTTGTCATTTTGAAAGCAGTTAAAAAAAAATGCTATTGAATGATGCTGCTTTCAGTGATATGTTTTTAGCTTTAATCCCGTTTTATAATTATTGATTTACCGGTTTTTGTAAAATAGTGTCATTGTGATAGTAATTTGTCTAAAATATACGGAGAAATCTCTTTCTAATATTAAGTTTGTTTAGATGTTGAGATTGGAAACCAGAGAAATCATGGAATTTAATAGGAGTACCATTCTCAGTTTTTTTTTCTTAAATTTCTTGTGCCTCCTGCCCACTCCTTAAATTCATCATAGTTTAGGTTGGCTTGTTGAAAAATATCAATTCACGACGTATTAAATACTGGAAAAGTAGCTATAAAGTGAAAAATTGTCTCTTTTTCATCTTCTATCGCACTGTCGCATGATGAACATATTGCCTTCGCTCGATTCATGGCTTATATTTTAAATAGAACAACCCACACCTTACCATGATTATATATCTAATCGATTCAGATGTTAGTTTATTATTCACAATCCATTCTGTAAGGTAATTGAGGCATAGTTTAAAATCTAGGGTGAACGAAGATTTATTTTTTTTTTTTGTCGACTGACTTCTGAATTTCTTATTTTCCATTGATCCAAGGCTTGAGTCATTTCTGTCTCAAAGCTCTCTTCGCTCACACCCTTATCTAAATTCCAATTCCATCTTTTGTAGGAATCCCACCTAATCTCGGTACCAACCAACCTTTGCTCGAACGGCTTACATTACTAGTAACTTCGGGAATCTGCTTTTATTCATATGGCCCATTGTCCCCTCGTATTTGAAACTTTTGAAATTTTGACGAGTAGAGTTACCCGGAATATATCATAGAAAAGCAGTCAAAAAAGATACCCCACTATAATTTTCAGTCAGTTTGGGATGTCTTTTTTAAAAAATGGGAAAAATTATGGCATCGCTAAAATCCTCAATAATCTTTAAACTATATCTTTTTAAACTAATCTTTAAAATGATTATAGTAGACAAGCATTAATCTCTGAACATTTTGCGGAGCTTCCATGTAAAATTCAAAAGGTAACCCATCAGTACCTTTAGCTTTTCCATTTTTGGTCGATGAGAGCTCCTGCAATAGTTCGTCCATGGTAAAATTAGCATCCATATTAGCATCAGTATAGTTATGAAAGCGTAAGAAATACCTGTCTCAAAAGAGTGGTTGAGAAGACATTTAAAATGTTTGATCCAATCAGTATATGCAGTATATGGTTACAGCACGCTAAATTTCTAAACTTAAACAAACCAGAGAAAGTCCAGAACTCTTTAATTAGGTATATATTAAACAATTTAAACATATGTCTCCTTGCCCGAGAACATTCACTGTTCAAACCAGTCCTTCGCACGAATTTCTTCTTGGGTAAAACTTAATCATTCCCATTCATTTTTGTCCGTGTAAGATACTTCCCCTATCCATTCTTTAATATATCTTTCATCGACTTTATCTGGTAGTCTACACATTTCCAGCTTTGATTTGATCTTATATTTCTGTTTATATTAGTATTCATCATTTTTAGTCTAGATTAAAGCTGTAAAGGGCCTATCTCACAGTCGCTTTATATTACTTAATTCTACTTTTAATAGGAAGTAGTCTGACAATAACTAGTTGTCCATAGAATACCTCTTGATGGATTCTAGACATGAAAAACTCACAGCTGCTATGTCCATTGCAGATTGACCCCTTGGACCTCTAAATGTTATTTAACCATCTTTGTCTCCTGCAGTTCTCCTGTTTAGTAATATTAAACCATTTTTGTCACAAAATCCTCCCTCCACCCTATATTTTATATCTCTGTCCCAAGAGTTTCTATGGTTAGTGAACATTTTTTCTTAACAATTTCCTTCTAGTAAATCACTGTCAAATGACACTGTTTAGATTGAGATAATATGTCAAGTCTACCTACTTAAGCGCCCCATCCACAGTCTTTCTTTCTCGACAGACTTTCCTTTTTCTTGATCGTGAAAGAAAGCACGACATGATTGATAATCATGTTCATTACCATCCACACAACACTTTCCTGCACTCTTTCCTGTGAGACGATTCGCTCACTCCATCCTGCAGGCTTGTCGTGTGACTACAATCCCTTCGTTTGATGCCATAAACACAATGAAAGGAATATCTCTATCCCATCCACATGAAACTTATCAGTTGACAAGAATGAGAGGATGGAGCGGCGGGATTATCTTGTAAGATTAAAATCCTGCCGATCTTTCTTCTTGAACCCCATACACTAACACTTTTTCTTGACCGCCTTTCCCTGCGGAAAGAATGACAGTGGATGGGGCGCTTTAGTGTCTAGCTTTAGTGCTTCCTCTGGGGATGGAACAATTAAGGTGGACCTTGATTGGTGTTGATCAACCAACCATGGAAGCTACATAATATAATATAGTTGTACAGTAAAAATTTGAACCAACATTCCAGCATCAGAAGTGAATAACGAGGCGTTAGGATCAACCTCTGTCGAGACTCAGTCTACACAGAAGGTCCTAAAGCTTGTGCTAAATGCATCCTTTCACATTCGATGCAACTAAAAGTCATAATGAGGAATCAAAAACCAAAATAACCGCTCATAAGAGGTGTTGATAATCCATATTTTACCTCTAAGATCACTTAATTTTGGTTAACTCAGTTTATTTCATAGAAATTAAAATCATATTGCTCAATCGAAAAATAAATTGTTCCTGCAAATACAAAAAAGCGGTCACCTCAGACGTCACCATTTCAAGAAGTGTGTTTAATGTTGAAAATAACCCATGAGGTGATTAGGCCGTCCTAATGGCATACATGGATAACATGTAGTTCACGACACATTTAGCTGTAAGAACTTGGTAATTGATATTTGCAAATGAAATATGACATGTATTAATCTTAAAAATATAAGACTATTTCTATATTATATTTGCATATAGATATAACTGTTATTAATATACAACTATATTTCTATATTAAAGTTGCATAGTTAGATATAGCTGTTATTAATATATTACTATATTTCTATATCATATTTGCATAGTAAGATATAAATGTCATTAATTAAGACTATATTTCTATATTAAATTTGCATACTTAGATAAAGCTGCTATTAATATATGACTACATGTATTTCTATATTATATTTTCATAGTTAGATATAACTGTTATTATTAGTAATTATTATAATTGTCGACTAAATTCAGAATATATTTATATACCTTTTTTTTAAGTGTAAATCAATCTAAGTGTTAGTACCTACTAAATCAAAGATTTTTTGCCAAAATTAAACTAAATACTTTTAAAAACAGATTGTTACTCAAATATTTATCATATATTATAAAGACAAAAGTGTTATAATTTACGATATCTGTTTATATTTGTAATCGGAAATAACAGTTATAACGTTAAGTATTTTCTACAAGGTGTATCTTTAACCATTTTCATTATAATCAGTTAAAACTAAGATGCTTGATTTTCTTAACTTGTTTTATTGATTATATTAGAAGAAAGATCATTAAGTTCAGTAAATGAACGATTTTCATGTAAATATCAATGTTATGATCTGTAATTATTAGACCAGACGTTTTTTAACTACTAAATATTAGTAGTTAAAAAAAAAATGTCCTAAAACAGGATCAAAAACATAACGCAGTTATGTTAAAAACATAACGCAGTTAAGTTAAAAACATAACGCAGTTATGTTAAAAACAGTTAAAAACATAACGCAGTTATGTTAAAAACAGTTAAAAACATAACGCAGTTATGATAAAACATAACGCAGTTATGTTAAAAACAGTTAAAAACATAACGCAGTTATGTTAAAAACAGTTAAAAACATAACGCAGTTATGTTAAAAACAGTTAAAAACATAACGCAGTTTTACATGCGTTTGACAACTCTTGTATAACAGTAGAAGTAAAGTATAGATAATTATATCGTTCCATACACAATCTTGATAAGACCTCTATGAATAAATTATCTGATGTACCATATTTCAATTTACAATCTTCGCCAGTAGAATGAAAATTGTTTTTTAACTTTTCTCATATAAAGAGAAAGTATTGTCGTAGTATGAAAATTGATTTTGAAATTTTTATGGCTTTACATGTTTTGAGATTCCCTGAGTCTAAAAAAGGGTTTTTTAAAAAAAATGACCGTCTGCAGACGCGTGGAGCCTAAACTAATGGGCTGATTGGCTGATTTTGAATACATGTTCAAAATTTGACGTACCCACATGTTCAGAAAATCATACCCCAGTGGGGAAATTGAGAAATTAATTTTAGCTCCAAATTTGTGGGAGCTACCCCCCAAATACCTACTCTATTTTAAAAATTATCTATTTTTATGATAAATTTTGATATTTAGTTCAATAATAATAAAATGTACCTTCAAAATAGGCTAAGTAATTATAAGCTCGTATATGAGAAAGTTTATCTGAGTTGTCTCGGTCCAATTTTTGATGTATTAATCTTGCTTTCTTACAATTATCAATTTGTCCATTGTTTTTCGTTCGATCCTTTAATAGGTGTTTTCTGAGTGCTATCCTTACATATGCATGTACATACATATGTGTGCATATGTATATATTATTTATTTAATTTTAAGAAATAAATTGTGCTTAAAAGTAAATTATTTTTGGAGAGAAAACTTTAATGCTTTACTTAAGAGAGAAGTCAGAAGACAAAGTTGCAGATTCCAATTCTTATAAAGACAAATTGAATTATTTAACTCATACCAAATAATTTTACATACTATATATATAATAGTAGGTCACCCTTATAAAGAAAACTGTGCTGGTTGAAGATGCTTTTTAAAAACTAAATATAGCCACCTGTTGACCACATTCAAAGCCATACTCCGAGGAATCTCATTCGGTCTTATCTGATGGCCGACTTATTACAAACGGAATCTGGAAATAAAGTCATCTCTTACTGTAAGTAAAGTCCAGATAAAATCTTCTCGTTTTATTGAAGCTATGTGTTGATTGACGGGGTCCGACGCGACGTCAAGATTTTATCCCATGATTGAAGGTATTTGACGTAAAGATTCGTTCTATGGAAAATTGGCATTATTGTAGAAGATATGTTTAGCGGCTGTGTAAAGCAGTCTTTATGTCCGAGAGGGAATGATTATATGGTTAATGTCTCGGAGCCGGAGGATACCTGTCACCCGTTATGGCCAGATCCGAGAAAGTGGCTGCCAAACCGAACCTCTCCTATACGAATCGGTGATCCGTGATAACGGATCCTCCAGATCAATTATTTTAGTTTATCGTCGGAGAATTACTTTAAACTGGGTTTTTAAGTAGGGAAGGCCGGGGGGCCGCGGGGTGTTTAGCGTGTCCAACGGTCAGTGCCGAACAGTTATGAAACCGGTCTCACCCGGCCCGAATTCACTTGTTTTTCATTAAGGGGGAAAAAAGATACGGGAGGTTGGAGGGGGGACTGCCACCGTCAGGTGGACATTTAAACTGGGTAAGGGGATGAGGACGAGGGGCGGGGCCCCGGGAGCCGAGGGAAGGGATCCGCCGCCGGCCGCCTTCAGTCCTCTTCGGCCGATCTGTGCATGCGTCCGTGTCTTACCTACCACCCCGTCTTACCTCCGGCACCCGTCTTACCACTGTCTCAGCGAATCCGATCCTCCCTCGGCCCCGATAAGTATGTCTTTTGGAGTAGCACGTCCGCACGACCGCACCACTGGCTTAATCCTCTAGCACTGCTTCATCAGCACTTCACGGAGTGATGTGATAACACAAACTATGGCCACATACCTTCTTTGTTTTTCTGCACTTTGACTTCTATTTCATTATCTGTCTCTTATCTGTTTTCTTGGAACAGTGAAAAATTTTAAATTAGGCACGTTCCAATCAAAACACGCTCTTCTTAATTATTAATTTATTTATTTAAAAAACAAATCTAATTTACAAAAAAGAAGGATCTTCGATTAAACTAAAATTGCAGGATTCACTGATAAGCATCGATTGACATCACCAACGTCGACTAGGTAACAAACCAAATTCTATTTTTATTTTGTTTCATTAAGATTGCTCAATATGTGATTTTGCGATTGTATTGTAATCTAAAAATCCTTTGACTTAACCAATAATTCACATTGTTGATACTAATTAGATTGCCTAAACTGTCATAATCCGACAATTACTATGTGTACTGAATGTAACAATTAAAATCAATGTAATATTAAATGTATACCTTATATAAAGATTTTGTCATTTAAATATTTGTAGCTAAAACTTGTCAATATATACATGATACTTATGAAACAAGAGCCATATATACATATACCAATACAACAATATCTTTGTTATCAAATAAATTAATTTCAGTTTAACGTAACATATGATTGCAACTTTTTAACTACAAAATTTAAAAAGCTTATAAAAGTCAAATACCTCTAAAGACGTTTAAAAAAAAAAAAAAAAAAAAAAAAAAAAAACACCTGTTCATATAATTTATAGATAGGTATAATTGTCAGTATTAGTGTATAGGAAAAGACAACCAAAGTATAATTTACAATCAAAAATAGACATTTACTAATCCCTATGATTTCGCATAACCTTTTAAAACATACATAAAATCAATTCTCGTAAAAAAAAATGTTGTAATGGATAGATTCAAATGCTTGGACAAGACAGATCAATCTGCTCTGTTTTTCTCCTATTTTTAATTGGTTCCCCATGTTTATTTAAATTTTAATCAAGTCCATAAGCATTGGTACATTAATTGTTTAAATTTATCGTTGGTGTCTCAGCATTGCATTAAGATTAAAAATATTTTTCCTGTGGGGCTACACAGGGCTCACTCTTTGGTCCCATTCTCTTTTGTGTGTACTCTTCCACCATCTTAGTTTTTAACACCTCATAGTTTCTTAATTTGATTTATATTAAATGCATAAAGTAAGTCATTCACAATTAAAATTATAGTAATGATTGGTTGTTTTAAATGAGATTTTAGGGTACCATTTCATATCAGTGACTTCATCAGTAATCAGAAGCGCGTTTGCGTGAAATGCGTTTGTTTATAATTAATTGGAAATTGTGGTGACAATATTATTGTTATGCGTTTTATTAATTATAGTAGTGTCTAAATTGAATTCATTTTTACTTAATTAATAAATAATTAAAGTGGAATATACATAATTATATGTGTTATAAGCATTACAAATTAATGTATACTCAGCTAAAATTATAAGTTTATCAATAATAAGATTAAACAGTTATTGATATACATTTAATTATTAAAAATATAATATACATTTTAAATATTTCTAAAATAACAATTTAAAATTATAACATTTTAAACTCGAATCTTTATTTACTGAATGGAATCATACTAAAAAAAATCGTTTTCATCGTTTTAATGTTTCAATGTTTGTTCTTATTCAAAGTTTTTTCATTTTTTTAATATTCAAATTATGTGAATAGACATTAAACGCATTGCTTATCTTTTAAATTTTGCAGCTAAAATAAACCTTTATTTATTTTCAAAAAATATTTACTACTACTTATAATTAGTAAAATTGTGGTTTTTCGATAACAATAGATGAATGGCTCACAGGAGTTTGATTTTGGATATTGCACTCATATTAGATTGAACTAGTAAGATATTATAACTACAATTTTGGCCTACAATTGGTACAGATCAATTTACAAATCCATATCTACAAAGAAGTATTCTAATTTCGTAATGTAACAGTAATTATAATAATATTGGCAGCCTAATTATCAAAGTAATTTAATTGGTTTAAAACCTACATTAAAAAGGTAATTTTGATCTAAGATCAAAGTCGATCAATTTACAAATCCATATCTACACAACAAATCGTCAATATATCTTACTTCTACAGTTATTTAATAATTATTATAATCATATTGTCAAAAATCAAGATCAAATTATTTTGATTAGGATTGAATAATTAATTTATGATTCTTATTCCATGGAAGTAGATCAATTGCAGATCCATATCTACTATCGAAACAAATAGATAATAAATAATCTATTGAAACAAATAGATAATAAATAATCTATTGAAACAAATAGATAATAAATAATCTATTGAAACAAATAGATTAAACAAATCTTTATTATTTTAGAACTCTTTAACGCGACAATGAAATTGTTTGTTACTTTTAATTAGGTAGTACAAGTTTCATATGACATTTTGTTGACAAAAGTTGCATTAGATCCAATGTGTTTAAATAAAAATATTCGTATTACAATGTTTCGTTCTGAAATGTTTCTTTTTCCTCGTGAATATCGTAGAGAATGTATCTTTAATACAATTCATCTATATATTTTTACTATATAATTTTTCGTTCCAAAATTTGTACTCTACTTTAAATAATACTAGGAACTAGATCTATAATAGTTTTATTTATTTCTTTTATACATTAAACACTTGCATGATTCACTAATTATATATTAAACATTGTTGCGCACCTCACTATCAAATATATTATCACAATCACCAACTTAAGATTTATTTCAATCATATATAATACAGGGAATATTGCATTTAATTCTATTATATATTAAATTAAGCTTTACTAATGTCTTAAAAAGGCATATTAATAAAAATTGCACACCTCACTATCAAATATATCACCAATTCTATATTCCTCATGTACTTTTGCGCAATTTGTCAATGGTTGTATTTTTAATTTTAATTTGTTCTCTTATCCCGGTTTCTTTTATACCATAATAAATATTATTTATTTAACTTTTTCGTTTAGTTTAATCCTATGTCAAGGTAGGATTTATACTACTTACATTAAGATATATAATATATTTAAGGATAATATTAATATGCTATTAATAATATGATTATCCCTATCAAAATATCTATTAAAGGAATTAGATAGGATTACATTTATATATGGCTGGAATTATTATTGAAATTAAGGATATTTTTAATGAAATTTAACTATTATTGGAATAATAGGATTAGCTTTATTTATAGTATGGCATATTTTTATACCGTATTAAAAAAATATTTTTTTAATCATGGATACAGGTTCCTACAGTGTATTTATACACTCTTATATATTTGGATATAAATATTAATAAACAATTTTTAATTAAAGATTTAATTTTAATAGAAATTAAAAAAAAAAAAGTAAAATCATTCGCAGATCGAATATGCTTTACTCCTTTGCTCCATCATTGAAGTCTCCTCAGAGAGTCGAACAGCTGAACGGGGAAATGCATAGTCTTAGATACTGCAGCAAGTATATTTATTTAGTTGTATTATTTAGTTTACTGTTTATGGATTAATTCAATATATTTATAGAATATCAACAATATTAAACACCTATTAATCATAATATATAGTTAAAGCTTTTAATTTATATTACATCTTGTGTGAAAATTTGAGAATTATGCACGCAGAAAAAATTGTTTTTTCGTGAAAGGCTTCAATTGAATAAAGTTGTTCAACAGTTATCTATTTTAAATTATATAGGTACTGTTTTTAACTGTAAATCGTCTTATTTGTTTCTAATGCGTTGTATTATTAATAAAAGATGGTTCTTTTAGAAGTATATAAAGTCGTATACAGAGAGGCTGAAAAGGACGTAGCTTTGTATAATCTGCTATTGAACATCAATTATCCGAATTAATTGGGTATTGGGATTAGGGTAGACGGAATTCGGATGATTAGATCTACTTATTAGGTATAGGAGTTAAGAAAAAAGTGTAATTTATAGAATAACAAACCTTTTTTATAGAAAATATGACAAACATAAGATACTCTATCCAACCCTGGCCTACCTTAAAGTCTATCATATTACCAATTTTTTCACAATTTTTCTTTCACATAAGATCCCAATACTTCGATTCGGTTCATTGGGGTTCGGATAATTGGAGTTCTACTGTATATGTATATATATAAAAATATTCTAACTAGAAATGCCGTGACTATTTGCAAAACCTTCTTCTTGATCTCTTTTCATTCTTGATCTCTTCTTGATGGGTTGAAAACGTCAGAATCCTCAAAATTTCCGACAATATAAATATACTTGCAGACTTTAGATAGTATAGGTCCTAACCCTTATTATGTTTTAGTACAAATTATGTTTATTTATGAAAACGACAAATCGAATGGATAAACGATAAAAAAAAAAATAAAAAAATAAAAAAATAACAGACTAAAAATATCATTGATATGTTAACTTTAATAAAATTCTAATAATACAATTGATATTATATAGATACAGACTCTTTGCTACATTAAAAAAAGAATCAATGAGGGAATAGAAATAAACGATTTGTGGTTCGGCGATCGGTATGATTACCGAATCAACAGTGGGACCATTTTTTTCCTTCCTTATGAACAATCTTTTATTTCCGTGAACAATGAACAAAACGGGTGGTTTGGGTGTACGCTTTACGCCCTTACACACTTGTACAAGGTAGAACAGGTGACATGATGGAAGGGGAGCTTGGACTTGCTAGAATAAAGACCCATGAGTGCTCGATCTAAAGCAATCAAAAGGGACAGGAACAACAACAAAAAAACATACTGGTTTTGTTAAAGAATATGTATATACATATATATTTCTTACGTACAGGTCCGGTTTTTATCTAAATCGGATTTTCAGTAAAAGTTCATAGTTCTTTTTCATATGATTTTTCAGAAGCTACCTTACCTTCTTTAAAATTTATATAATGGTTGCGATTCGCTATTTCTCTTTTTAATATTTCTTAAGATAAATACATTTTATATTTAGATTATTCCAAAACCATTTAAACGATATTACTCTATGCTTTTAATGTTTTTAAAACTCCAAACAAAAAATCTTCTTCCTTCCTTTTCTCTCTCCTTTTCTCCTTCCTTTTCTCTCTCTTCTACTTATAGGTTGCACCATAGAGGATTATAAATTATCTTATAAAAAAAAAAAATCTTATTATATATAACATTGGGGGATGAATACATAAAGAATAGTTCGGTATAAGACTCTAACGCCTGCACTACATTGTAATGCTAATCCAAATCAACTCTCAAACATAAGTCGAATTGACCAGGCTCTTTCGAAATACCTCTGTACAAACTACTTTTCTTTCAGTTTATTTGTGTGTTTGTAACATTAATGCCAGTTGAAAATAGAGCAATCATTTTAACTTTGAAATTTATTGTCGGGTACAGTATGAAAAGTATACGCATGTTCACAACGTTGATTGATTATAAGAAAAATGTTGCTTTTTTTTGTTTATACTATTAATTTAGTCCGCTATAAAACTTTCTTGTTATTATTGAAAGAACCTGCTACAAACTCCTTAAGCTGACAAATAAAACATTCGAAAATGTTTCATGTACAGAGTTGAAGCACTTATATACTTATTGCTGATGAGACTTAAAAATTCTGAAACCTATTGTTTTAAGTTATTAGTTAGTAAAATCTATTTGAAAGTCCTTTAAATCTAATTGAAGTCCTTAAAATTTGTTGTAAATTAGTTTGTCCGTGTGATCGTTAGAAAGACGAAGGGTTCACACCATCTAGGGACCATGCGATGTTACACCGAGACCAACGTCCAGTTCCTCTAATAATGCCTCTTCACAATATCTCTCTTTTTTTTTTTTTTTTTTTTTTTTTTTTTTGGCCTTTCTATTCTTAAGGAAATTTAAATATTTAGAACCCTCGAATGTTTTACACCCCTTTCGTCATCATAGAGCTTTGTAGGTAACTTAAGGAATCCCTAACGAAGGTAATTTTGTAAAAAGAAAAAAAAAAATGTTTAGTTACTTAAAACGGGGGGAGGGATGTGTTATAGGGGAGGTAGCAGACCTAAGGGGCCCAGTGGCCGTTAGAATCCGCTGACCCCAGGCCATTCCCAGAGATTCTTTTTTTCTTCTTCGCGAGTTCGTTTTCTTCAACCCTTTGACGAGGGTAGGGAACCATCCCTTTATCTATGCCAAAAAGAGTGACAACAATAATCTACGTCGGATCCATTGTTCGGCTTGCGAGGGTCCGTATAAGCTGGTTTTCATACGGCCGGACGTGGCCGTCGCTTCTCTTCAGTGCCCCTGACCAATAGATCCGTCCCCCTGTATCCGCACCCCTTTTACCTTAAGACCTCTCATCTAATACCGAACCCAAGACTTTGTGAAAACAAAACTTATATCAAATAGACTTTCGAAACCAACCCCCTTCTCTAAAATTTATATCCTTTAACGTATTTCTCATGAATCGCGAATTATACATGCTTGATGATCCTCTCAACTTATAACGTCTTAGCACTGAAGACCAGGCAGGGAAGGGTAAAATGGTATGATTCAACAGTTTTTCACAAATATTTCGAAAAATATAATGTCCAGCATAAACTTTGTTCTATGGCAAATTAATCTACAACAAATTTAAAAAAAAAAGTATTATGCATTTTTACTACATTTTTATTAGCTTGCTTTCTTGTTTGTTTGTTTGTTTATCCACTACAAATATTGCAATCGAATTTTAACTAACCTCCCGAGTAGCTAGACATTTGAAACTTTCAGAACAGCTCAGAACACGATGACAATGCATTATTATAATACTTCTAATCATCTTTCAGCAGAATTTAATTAGTTTTCAGCAAATTTTGCTGTATGGAAAGTAAGTTTGGAAAAAATCCGCAAGTATTTTTATTTGTTTTGACATGTTCCATATTTACAATATTCATTTTGACAAGTTTCAAATTGATTTTTTATTCAGTGAACAGAAAATTTAATAACGTAGTACATATAATATAAAAAATATATTTTTATCTTGCAATTATTGTTGCTGAAGTCAATGATTACGGATATATGGAGGAGTAACAATATCATTATGTTCTATGTTGGCAAAAAAGCAGCAAACGAATAAATAAAATATAATTATTTTATAATATACCTATTGAATTTTAGTTAAAATNATCATGCTATGGAAATTAAAGTAGTAGCTTAGTTTTTTTTGTAAACTTTATAAAAATATATTCTGGAGTTAAGTTAGAAATAAAAGTAATGTTTTAGATTAAGATCTTTGAAAGTTTACAGTGTAAGATAGTTGAAAGTTTACAGTGTAAGATCATTGAAAGCTTACAGTGTAAGATAGTTGAAAGTTTACAGTGTAAGATCATTGAAAGCTTACAGTGTAAGATAGTTGAAAGCTTACAGTGTAAGATCATTGAAAACTTACAGTGTAAGATAGTTGAAAGCTTACAGTGTAAGATAGTTGAAAGCTTACAGTGTAAGATCGTTGAAAGCGTCATCTATTCACTTGTTTTGCTTAAGCATGTCCGTCACACAAATCAGAGTGGATTATGATCCTCATTGCTATACATATTTCTCTTAAAGGTCCCATACACGATCAAACATTTTGTGCAAAATGTTTGCGCAAACCCGATGTCGTGTAAATTTAGGCCATACACGTCAAACATCATGTTTGCTCAAACATCAAACAGCCCCATACACGGTCAAAATGTTTGCACAAACATTTTAACCGTGTATGAGGCCTAAAGTCTGTCCGCGGGAGTCATTTGTATAAAAATTATTAATTCTAGGTATTTCACCATTTTAATTCATAGTGCTAGAACACGATAATCATTACATGTAATTTAGTTTACACAAATTCTTAAGACATGCGAATGTAAATTACGAGTACATAAGCTCTATACGATGAAGCATTGAGCAATAAAAATATTAACAGACATTAAGACTATCTCGTTTGACCAATTGCTAAATGACCACTGCCTAATAATTACTTTTAAATGCATAAGGAAATACCTGTTTCACGCATTATATATATATATATATATATAAATGTGTGTGTTTATATGTTATAAATAATATTAGGTCACAAGTTAGTCACTAAGCAAACATTATCTATAATAAAAAAAAAGTAATTAAAACCATTAATGGCTTTTGAAGCCCATTAAAATGATTTAATTTTTCTTGGGTTAAAAGGTTTGTTAAGAGAATATTTCATTATAATCCAAATGTGTTTTAAACACAGAATCCGAATGTTTTTTCTCCCAAAAAAATAACATATATTTTGGATCAAGAAAATATATGTATATAAATAAAAAAAGGATCTTCTCCAGATTAACGTCTCTACCTAAAAAAAAGAAATGTTTTATGAAAAAGGGGGCATTAAGAGGAGAGATTGTGTACGTGTACAGGTTACAGGAAGAATAAGGAAAAAAAATTAATAGGTTTTTATTAAAGATGGAAGTGGGGAAAATGTGGCTGTCAATAAAGGTCAGACGAATTAAAGAATCTAAGGAATTATAATGTAAAATTGTAGTGGTTGAGGCCTTTGATTATCGAAAAGTAAAGGCAAATAGCATTAATAGGCCGACGGATAGCCACAATATCTTGCTACCATTAGGCCGTCCCTGGCTCCTAATCATTAGAGGCTCCCCGATCTATAACACCATCCTTATCCTGGGTTATCCTTCTCTCGCTCAGTAAATCTTCTTTGGTGGCTTTGATACAACACTTTTCAAGTCTTTCTTTTTCTCCTTTTTTTGTTGTCCCAAGCTACTTCTTTGAAAAGGGTTGACCAGTTTTTTTTTAAAGTGATGTAGGATTCTGATCATTTTTTGGGATATAAAAATAAATAAATTTTCCGTTATATATTTTTTTTTTTTAACTTCTTATATATTTTATGCTTTAGCTTTATAAAATTGAATTGACTATAATTATATATATATCATAATATATGAAACATTTAATATCAAAATTATTTAAACTGCTCTAAGTATATATTTATTGTTTAGTATTGTTCTTAACAACTATCATGCTATGGAAATTAAAGTAGTAGCTTAGTTTTTTTTGTAAACTTTATAAAAATATATTCTGGAGTTAAGTTAGAAATAAAAGTAATGTTTTAGATTAAGATCTTTGAAAGTTTACAGTGTAAGATAGTTGAAAGTTTACAGTGTAAGATCATTGAAAGCTTACAGTGTAAGATAGTTGAAAGTTTACAGTGTAAGATCATTGAAAGCTTACAGTGTAAGATAGTTGAAAGCTTACAGTGTAAGATCATTGAAAGCTTACAGTGTAAGATAGTTGAAAGCTTACAGTGTAAGATAGTTGAAAGCTTACAGTGTAAGATAGTTGAAAGCTTACAGTGTAAGATAGTTGAAAGCTTACAGTGTAAGATAGTTGAAAGCTTACAGTGTAAGATAGTTGAAAGCTTACAGTGTAAGATAGTTGAAAGCTTACAGTGTAAGATAGTTGAAAGCTTACAGTGTAAGATAGTTGAAAGCTTACAGTGTAAGATAGTTGAAAGCTTACAGTGTAAGATAGTTGAAAGCTTACAGTGTAAGATAGTTGAAAGCTTACAGTGTAAGATAGTTGAAAGCTTACAGTGTAAGATAGTTGAAAGCTTACAGTGTAAGATAGTTGAAAGCTTACAGTGTAAGATAGTTGAAAGCTTACAGTGTAAGATAGTTGAAAGCTTACAGTGTAAGATAGTTGAAAGCTTACAGTGTAAGATAGTTGAAAGCTTACAGTGTAAGATAGTTGAAAGCTTACAGTGTAAGATAGTTGAAAGCTTACAGTGTAAGATAGTTGAAAGCTTACAGTGTAAGATAGTTGAAAGCTTACAGTGTAAGATAGTTGAAAGCTTACAGTGTAAGATAGTTGAAAGCTTACAGTGTAAGATAGTTGAAAGCTTACAGTGTAAGATAGTTGAAAGCTTACAGTGTAAGATAGTTGAAAGCTTACAGTGTAAGATAGTTGAAAGCTTACAGTGTAAGATAGTTGAAAGCTTACAGTGTAAGATAGTTGAAAGCTTACAGTGTAAGATAGTTGAAAGCTTACAGTGTAAGATAGTTGAAAGCTTACAGTGTAAGATAGTTGAAAGCTTACAGTGTAAGATAGTTGAAAGCTTACAGTGTAAGATAGTTGAAAGCTTA
>KZ651267.1:93058-118274 GCA_001010745.2 Gerris buenoi | reverse complement strand
ACATATTATATTTATGTCATCTCTCATCATTACCATTAATTCTTCTTATGAATATAAAGGATTTAAACGAGTTTTTAATATATTCTGTATAATATAATAATCTAGAAATAGCATTATACTTTTTATCATATCACTTCTTAGATTATAGCATATAAAATGTAGGATAATATTTAAAAAAAAATCCTTTAATTGTGCATAGATTCGGATTTATAATATATTTTCCTGACCAACAACGAAAAACTTAAAATAGAGAATAAAAAACCATATTTATTGAACCGATTATATTTTCTTTTGAAGAAATAAAAAAGTTTATATTATTTATTTATTGACTTTCTAACTAAAAAAAAAAAAAAAAAAAAAACCCTTCCTTAGCTACATAATATAGCCCTTTCTTACCTTCTTTAGCTTGTATATATATATATGTGTGTGTGTGTGTGTGTCCTATAACATATTGAAGTAAACATATTGAATCCAAGTAGTATTACATCATTTTTTAATGATATTATTCAATTACATCATTCATTCAAAAAATATTCAATTAAATACCAATTAATTCCTCTCTAAACCTGAACATAACACACAATATAAGAAACTGTTTTCTAAATTACTTATGAACTCGAATAGTTCAGTTATAAGCTATATTTGGTGTCAAAATGAAGTTCAATTCATGTTGAAATCAATTTTTTACAGTCGTATTTTCATGATCAATAAGCATGTTAGAATGATGAGAATCTGTGTAAATCTTTATGTAACCAACTTTTAGAAAAGAATAAAAAATATTAACCTCTAAAGTATTTAGATCCACAAAGTTAGGTCTAAAGTTTTTAAATCCACAAAACTAACTTTACTAATGATCACTTACCATGCTTATCTGCATGATACCTGAGCAACAATTCTCTTCTTAAATCTTCATCTTTAACTATTGATAAAACCTTTAATATAACCATCTTTATAACCATAAAACGGCCCTAAAACTTACTAATAGTGCTAAGACGTCTTGACTGAAAGCTCAGATTCAAAAAATCTTCATTTTTTTTAACTTGGAACTGTAATTTAAAAAAGTAATCCCTTAAGTATTAAAATCGTTAACTCCACTAAAGTAATCTCTAAATCACTAAAAATTCTTTGGCTACCAGATTTGTAAGTCTGGTAAAAATTTAATACATATTTTTCTCTCTTAATGGACTAATAAAATTGTAAATATTTAATGGATAAGCCCACTTAAGATGACTTTTGATACTACTTGCTACCTGAGTGAAAGCTCTTATTTCATCTCATATCTAAATTAATATCTGATCTCATATCTAATTATTTCTTATACATATTTATATCTAAAACTCGGGCATTTATTTTTTAAAACTTTCCTCTAGAACATTAAGATCTTTAAGTCCACAAAACTACTTTACGATCACTGATGATACTTAGGTTACCTTAGTGATGATTCCAATTTAATAAAACTGCATCTCTAAAACTCGGGTATTTATTTTAAAACTAAGCTCTACACAATATTAAGATCGTTAAGTCCACAAATCTACCCTGACGATCACTGATAGTGCTTAGTTTACCTTAGTAATGATTCCGATTTAATAAAACTGCAACTCTAAAACCCGAGCATTTATATTAAAAAAAACTAACCTCTAGAACATTGAGATCGCAAAACTACTGTACGATCATAGATGATACTTAGGCTGCCTGATGATTTCAATTCACTAAAACTCCACCTCTAAAACTCGGGCATCTACTTTTTTAATGAAACTAACCTCTAGAACATTATAATAATTAACATACAAAACTACTTTGCTATTCACTGATGATACTTAGGCTACTATAGTGAAAACTCCAATTTAATAAACTGCATCTGTAAATATTCATAAAATTGTAAATACATGGTTGTGTATTTGTTTTTATTTCAGCCCACTCCCATAACCTCAACAAATACACATGAAAGGAGTAATCTAAATCATAAATTATAATTATATAAAACAAATGTAACTGAATTAAACAAATGTAATAGAGGAAGATACAGTTTTTTACAACAACATTGATAATCTGTTTATTTTTCTTTTCTTGCGGTAAATATTTAAAAAAAAATAAATCTCATAATTTTTATTAATACATATATTTTTATAAATTATTATTCGCTTTTCACCTTTTATTACTTTAAGAAGGAGGGACGAGACAAGAAAAAAAAGCGGTGTTAAGTTACTGTTTCAAATTAAAAATTTTAAAAAAATATAAAATAAGCTTTAAGCTTAAAAGTTTGTTTTTTTATTTCGGGGAGAAAAAAAAAAAAATCCCATTTCATAATCTGTTTAAAGAATCTTGATCCAACGGAGAAACTCATCTCAATGTTTATGATATTTCAAAAAACGAAGCGGAATGTCGAGAAAAGAATGTCCACTGATGGTGAGAGCTTTGTTTCCTGAATTTATGTCCGATGTTTTTGGGTCCCGTAGCAGACAAGAAAAAAAAATTATCTCAATGTTATTATATTTATGTCATCTCTCATCATTACCATTAATTCTTCTTATGAATATAAAGGATTTAAACGAGTTTTTAATATATTCTGTATAATATAATAATCTAGAAATAGCATTATNTGATTGCACTCACATTTTATTAATGAATCATTCTACTGATTCTTTCACCATAACATGACTTAGTCATTTCTAGTGCAACTTGTCACCACTTAATAAATATGAAGTGATTGCACTCACATTTTATTAATGAATCATTCTACTGATTCTTTCACCATAACATGACTTAGTCATTTCTAGTGCAACTTGTCACCACTTAATAAATATGAAGTGATTGCACTCACATTTTATTAATGAATCATTCTACTGATTCTTTCACCATAACATGACTTAGTCATTTCTAGTGCAACTTGTCACCACTTAATAAATATGAAGTGATTGCACTCACATTTTATTAATGAATCATTCTACTGATTCTTTCACCATAACATGACTTAGTCATTTCTAGTGCAACTTGTCACCACTTAATAAATATGAAGTGATTGCACTCACATTTTATTAATGAATCATTCTACTGATTCTTTCACCATAACATGACTTAGTCATTTCTAGTGCAACTTGTCACCACTTAATAAATATGAAGTGATTGCACTCACATTTTATTAATGAATCATTCTACTGATTCTTTCACCATAACATGACTTAGTCATTTCTAGTGCAACTTGTCACCACTTAATAAATATGAAGTGATTGCACTCACATTTTATTAATGAATCATTCTACTGATTCTTTCACCATAACATGACTTAGTCATTTCTAGTGCAACTTGTCACCACTTAATAAATATGAAGTGATTGCACTCACATTTTATTAATGAATCATTCTACTGATTCTTTCACTATAACATAACTTTGTCATTTCTAGTGCAACTTGTCATCACTTAATAAAAATTATGTGATTGTACTCACTTTTTATTAATGAAAGGCCCTATTGTGGTTGTTTAACATCAAACTCATCGTTCACTATGATAACTTCATAGTTATTAATGTTCAATATCTCATGTGGTACCGCATTATCTTAAAATATTAATTGTAACATTGATTAGTATTTTTAAAATATTATAACTTAGTACTGTTATTGTTTTGTGTTTATTTTGGTATTAAGGATTTGAAATGGGGCCACTTGTGTATTCATATTGAGGTCGTAGTGTTTTACAAATTTTAGATTTCTTAAATGGATTTATAATTCGATAGAATACTTATTGCAGCTTGTTGTATAAAGAAGTGTTGTTTTAGTAAGGCAACGTTTAAGAGGATGATATTCTAATTAAAATTTCAGTTGAGGTGATGTTAATGGATTTTACATGTGAATCCAAGCATCTGGCTTTCCGAATTTTAAACGAGGTTGTCTGAATTGTTTTAGACAAGCACCACCAGAGGACGTCCGATCGAATTAAAATTACCATGATCCGATGTCGAGGCCTCTTCGAGTCCCAGAACTCAGCCGTTTCCAATTTCGCATTCAGTGGACTGCCGTTTACAAGAACAATGAACGGCTTTTCAACGACTTCAACATCTCCACGGCACGGGATCCCTTCTTTTATAAATCAAATGAACGTTTTTAGTATGCGACCCTTTTGACAACAGTAGCCGTTTCGACTGCTGGCAGATTCGAATAGTTTTTATTTTCTGCCGAGGAAAGGGTTCAGCACGACGCCTGTTGCATCCTTCAGCCCTTCCGGCGATAAGCTCACGCCCAAACATCGATCCCAATTTATATTTTAATCCGGGCCTCCGGTTTCTCTCCTTTCCGCTCCCTAACGCGAATTAATTATTTATAAGAAAAGCACGTTTCGACTCGGGACCTAGGCTCGGATTTATGTACTACCGTTTGAATAAAATTACTAGATTCGGTGACTAGATCAACCCCACGTATATCTGATGCAAAAGAGCTAATGATATTCTTGCTCTATATCGTCTCGCCGTCCGACTCTTAGAGGGGAGTAATTTATAGCTTGTATCTGTTTATCTTTCTACAAATGCACGGGGACTACGAAGATGTGCTACGAAGATGTGCTACGAAGATGTGGGTTGCCAACTAACACGCTGATTCGTTCATACAAGCAACATCTTTAGAATAGGTTTTTTGTTTTAAATCAACTGAGCCAAGAGTGACTCTTGTATTTTTCACTCAACAAACATAGGATTTCTACTGCAACCATCGCCTTTTAACATGTACAGTACACCCTAAGCAAATAAGAAAAAAGAAAAACATTTAAAATTACAATAAAATACATTACAATGTTCGTTATAGCTACCATATAACGCTAGCATCTATTCTTCTGGTCAAAACCTCAACGATCTTACTAATATCCTAAACATTCTTGGAGCTTTATATTTTAATAGTATTTTTTTTTTAAACAAATTTGCAACAAGAACCAATCTAAGTTTATCTTTCAAAAGTAAATTACAACGGGAGGCTCGTAAACCAGTGTATAATTTGTGTTTTAAAGCGTATATTATCGTCTGTCCTATTGTTAGCATCGCAACTATCCAGTTGAAAAAAATAAATAAAGAAAGAAAACAATCAAATAACAAAATTTAACGGTTTTGTTCAATAGATTTTTTTTTTTCAAAGTTAACCATTAGAAAATAGAAGAACATGAAGAATGGCTATAACAGTTGGTTTTGAGTAAGAACAAGCCCTATCCTTCCTATCCTAACGGTAAACATTCTTTCGATGAATAATCTTTATTCTTCGCAGTAAGATATGAGCTTGGTTATTTACAGGGGAAGTAATAGCATTTGTCTTATCGAAGATATTCAGCGTCCCGCTTATAAATAATCTCTTATGCACTTGTATAAAAAAATTAGATATTCATCTTTGAACACAATCTAAGCAATGGTTTTAGTTGATTTTCAAATGGGATGCTATTGGAAGAATCCCATGGACTTTAAATCAAACCATTTTATATGCAACAGTAAGATTACGTGTGGTGATAATATGTTATCTATTAAATTATTCTCATGTTAATCTTTCAAATCTATTTTAGTTGAATATACTCTCTGTAGCACCATCCATGTCAACTTAGCATCGTCTTGTCTATAGCAACAGATTGTAATATAATGGCTTCTGACTCATGGAGAAAACACAACTAACTTTATTCAATAACAACACATTGACGTGTTGGCATGTATAACATGGACGATGCTACTATCATCCATGTCAACCTGTTCCTTCTCTTGATATGCTCTTATTCTTGGCATTATTTACTACCCTGTCATGTGTCATGGTATTATCATCTATGTCATACATGTCAACTTTTCAATGTATTGCTATTGAAAAAAGTTAGTTATGTTTTCAATGAGTCACAAACCAAACATGAAATTTTTAATAACTACTATGAATTTTCTATTCCTTAAACAAGAAAAACTTGAATATGCTACCTATCCTTAATTATACAGACACGAAGCTTATATATGTAATGAGTTGATGAATGAATGAAAATGATTTTATTTTAAATTATAAATACATAAATCTTCCTTGTATACAAATCATAATACTCCCTAGCATTCGCTGTCGGGAGAGAGTCTATCTCTTACATCTTACAATCTGTGTGACTCTAAGAATCATCGTTAATATAATATTAAGTTGATTAATATTTAAATTATTTGAAAAGTAAACAATATAAAATAAATAAATAAAATAAAATAACAATATATATCTATATATCTGTATATATGAATCACATAAAATAATTAATTTCTTGTTTTGAGAGTTGCTTTTAAATAATGCTGAATTGCTTGTATTCTACCAGTATCAGCCACAAGCGCCTGGAATTCGGATAAGGATAAAAATTGCTTTCCCAAATACTTGGATCTAATTTCTGTTAAATAAGGACAAAGCGCTATGTGGTGGTAAGTGGTCTCATCCTCAACATGACATAACTCACATTTTCCATTGGCTTTCCCTTTAGTCCATGGTTTGTAGTTTAGTGGTAGCAACCCGCATCTCAACTTAAACATGGTTCTAACATTAGTGATGGCCGTGTGTGGTGACATGTACCATTCCACTGGTATTGGTGGTAAATCAGAATAAAGCGGATAGAAAGATGAGTTTCTGATTGCCTCTTCCTGTTTTTCCACTTTCTTTCTCTTCCATACTTCCAAAGCCCGGACCATCTCTTTTCCCCAGCAATCTCTATTTTCCCATCCTCTACTCAGCTCCAAACCCAATGAGTTGATGACTAATTATAAAAAAAATGTTATCTATTTTTGCACCATGAGTATGAGTAAGTTCCAATCAAATTTGATAAAAATATCTACTTCAAAACATGCATGAAAATCTCAATGCATGACCGATTACAATGACAATTAAATCGCCATGAGAAAATCGATCAAATCATAAAAATTTCTTTTTATTTCTTCTTCTATTTAAATATAAGTATATATTTGTGTGTGTGCAAGTGTTATGTTTCGAAGGCTTATTAGTGATTATATTTTTATAAGAGATGAAAGCCGGTGTTTAAATGTTGCCGATATACTTTCTCCAGAGAAAGTCGTTTAATGAGTTGAGTAAAAAAAAAGTTTTATCCCTAAAAACGGGTTTTGTTCTGGCCGGTTGAGATTTCTCGCTGGAGTTTGTGACACGTCGACTGCTGAATGCATCACTCCTAATCAATAATAAATAATTTCAAAACCAATCAACGAATCAAATTGAAATACATTTATTTAAAAATTAAACGAAGGAGACAAGAAGATATACTTAAAAAGAAAAAAAAACAAAACTAAAAACAGTTTTAATGAAAAAAAATTATATATATATTTTTTTTCTTTTTAAGTAAGTGGTTCTTAAAAAATGCCGCCACATGAAGAGTTGATAGCCTATATAAATTTATTGTTATATTTATTTAAGTTGATGGCCTATTAAAAAATTATAAAATTCGCCTAGAAGTAATGTTATTTTTTTTAGTTTTCCTGTTAAGATATGCCACAAACAAAAACCATAACATATGGAATAGATGTGTTCAAACCTATTACAACATATGCCAAATCAATCGTGCAATGTTAAAAAGAAAAAAATCAAGTTTTTAGACTTGAATTGATTTTGTACTTGAGTTATTCTCAGTGCTCGACGTGAAAACTAGCATTTTGAATAGAATGAATTCGTCACCACTACAAGAGGGTCTATAGAATCTTGGTCATCGTAAGACCATGATGTTGATTCGAAGCATTAGTAAATCCTATAACTATGAGATAAAAATACATAACTATGAGATGTCGGCAGTAATTAAAACCCTACTGCAGTCCTTCACTCTACCAAAAGTCATATATAAAAGTGGAGTATTCATATTGCTTAACATAGTAAGTCGTCCTAGACTCGTAGCTTTGGTTTCTTTATTCCCAACATAATTTGAAGATGATTTGATTCACGAGATATATTTGTTGTGATTAATATATCAGAGGCAACATTTCTCTAGAACCTTGATGTTATAAACTCAACCGTGAAAAGCCTCTCGAATCGTAACATCCTTCTTCAAGTGACAGGCAGACATTTCCGTCTGTAACATATTAATAGATTTTAAAGTTTTTTATGGTCTTGTACTGCCAGTACTTGGTCCTTTAAAGACTACGACGGTGTTTAGTCGACTGAATATGATGCGAAGATGTTTACCGGTTTAATTTTCTTAAACTGTCGGAGTTAAATGATATTTCGAATCTATATTAATAAGTTCGACGAACCGTGTTAGTTATCGTCCGGACGTTTTATCGAGTTTGTTTGCATAAGGGGTAAAATTTGATGAGGTGATGTAGCGATCTAAAACGGGTGCTTTGACGCCGGCCGAAGAGTTAATACCAATTATACGAATGTCACAATGTTTACCTCGCTCCAGGGCCGAGCTGTTCGGCCATGTGAACTGAAGCGTTAGCAAGGCCCCCCCATCGATTGTTGGTTTAAGAAGCAAGATGTCCATGCTTCCTCCGGTTCCCGTACCCTTCCTCGCGTCGACAGTTATTGTGTCTACATTATGAATAAAGAAACAACCGGAGAAAGGGGAGAAAAAATAGGCGAGAAAAGGGTGCGAGGACGGAGGCCCGGGTCATATGAAAGCTACCCGTTAAGACTCTCCCCTGAGATACCTGTCAAATATCTTGCTTCCTAACAAATCACCGCTCCGGGCTCCCCCGATATGTTAGCCTGCATAAAAATAAATTAAATTAGTCGTGCCTAACTTACTGTGCATTTAGTGCCTCTTTTTTTAAATAGTTTTTAAGAGAGATAAGACAGACTCGTCTTGGCATTGTTTCTCATAGAAATATGCATTGGCTTAGTCTTTTCTTTCCAACAAGGCTATTGAAAGGGTGACAATAGAAAACTCGTTTTAGTGTTTCGAGAAACTGCCTGAAGGCATAATATAATACGGCAATAAAAGAACCTGGTGATTTAGATCTAATAAGAAAGTAAATTTGTAATACATACAACATAATATATAATTTGTTATAATATATATAATTTGTAATCCGAGATTAATAATTGTGTGTTTTTTGTTTTGTTATTCAGGGCTGGAAGTGCGGGAGGAGGAGGGATTCTTAGTGCTAGTGGAGCAGGTTTAAAGGGCGGTGGGTTAGAACTTGGGGCTCAACAGATTGGAGATATCCAAGGCCTGTTCGGAAACCGTAGAGAACCCGAGGATCTCCGTAAACAGCCTGACAAACGTCAACATAAATTGCTCTTGGTCAGTTCCCCGTCAGGAGCCCAGGGGCAGGACTTGGTCGTCGACGTAGTCAACAACAATGCCGGCGTCAAAGCCGAATTTTCTCCGAGAAACGGTACGCCTCCGCCGTCGACCCTCATGTCTCACGAAGGCGTGGAGCTTCTCGGTGACGTCAAGTACGGCTCGGCATACACGGAACCGGCTTCGTATTCGGGCTACCTTACGCCGAGACCGCCCCCGCCGCCACCGACTACCTTTGCGGACTCCTATTATCGCGAGTACTTGGCCGAGCAAGCCGCTTACGCCAGGCCCTTCGACGCGGAAGGATCGCCCACGGCTTCCTTCGTCGAACGTTATGTGCGGCAGAGCTCGGTCTACCACAACAAAGGTGTCATAGCGGCCGCCGGTCTTACGGTCGACCTCCCCTCGCCTGATTCCGGCATCGGTGCAGACACGGTGGCGCCTCGTGACCAACAGCCGGTGCAACAAGGTTTCGACTATTCGGAAGTATGCGGCAGTGGAAGTCTCCTTAACGAAGCTAGGTCCCCACATTTCGCCATCAAAAGCGAACACGCTTCTCCTACTCAAACGAGATCCAGACCTTGGCACGACTTCGGTCGACAGACCGACGCAGATAAAATACAAATACCTAAATTGTAAGTAACTTAATAATTTTTATACATACATATTATCTTCATTCATTATAATCTTGATTGAATACTTGGAAAGATTAGCTTCTTGCTAGGAGTAAAAACAGATTGATATATATTACAATAAAAACATCAAAGCTTTACATTGTTTCTACAATAATGCATTTTCTAACTTTCAATGGAAGATAAAGGGATTTTTAAATTAGTACCAAAAAATCAGACTAAGATTACTTATTAACATAAGAACTGTGAAACATTTATTATGCTTAATTCCAAGGCAGTTCATAACACAGCAAGTCCTAATATTGTTTTGTTGTTCAGCCAGTTTAAAAGGTTATATACGTGAAAAGAGTGTCCAGCTCTACCTGTTACCGGTTTTAAATTGCCAACCACCTGCCTTCCTTAGTGATCGGCATTCGAAATAAAATACATCGATACCTTACTTCACGTGTATATAAAATGATAAATTTCTAAATGTTGGACTGTAAATACTCGGTAGAGTTGCTAAGTGTAGATAGGAATGGACGTTGTCCGAGCCCGGTTTGTTACAAGTTGAATTATGTTATTTATGTGCTCCCAAGTCTTCAGACACAATTTTATTCGTACCCACACCTCAACCAAGTGTTTTCAACATAAGCTTTCTAATCATTCCAGCCAGGCGCTCGCAACTTTCATTTTTACTTTTTTACGACTGGATTTTGTCAACAAAAAGAATTATCGGGGATAAAAAAGGTTCTTAAATCGCCCTAGCCGAATTCCCGGTACTCACAAATCTTGTAGATACATTTTTTTTCCTTGACTTCGAAAATGGGAATCCCCGTTAGGGCTGTTATTAACCTGACTTAAACACCTATAAATTTCCACTAAGTATTCACGGAATCGCCGAGATAACGGACTTGAGATTGTAATTTTTTTTTAAAACGATTCATATGCCATCGACATATGCCATAACAGAAAGGGACGAAACGAAAGCAATTCGAGTGAGCAATTATTAAACCAATTGTGAAACTGTCTTCGTACCAGATATTTAATGCCATGATACTGCACGTAAAAAGAATATATATATATATATATCTATGANCAGTTCCCTTAAATTGTTAAATGTGGTATTTTCAAATGCCGAACAATTTTGCGGCCTCGTCGCACCTCACATGCAAAATCCTTTAAATGATATTTATAAAAGCTAGTTATTATTTTAATAACCAAGAAAAAAAAGTCGAGCGAAAGGAAATTAAATTTACAATTATATTGGCGTCCGAGCAATAAAACTGAAGCAAGAGTTTAATGAGCGGACTTAGCCAAGTCCATTAATCTTCAGACTAAACGACTCCCATTAGACTTGACTTGAGCGATCTCCGAATAAAGTTTTAAAAATGTCTAACACTTGACTTTTTAAGCTGGCTAAAATTCATTACGGACTTATTTTCACTCTAAAATAACGTCTTTACAACTTCGTCGAGACTAGATCTACCGCCAACTAGATCTCTTGCATATTTTAATAAAGTTTTTACAGTTGCTGCCGGTTCAACTTGATATCTTGAAATAAACAAGCAAGCTCTTTGACATTTCTAAATGCTCCATTTAACTGATGCATGCAAAATATATATATATATTTCTAAACGTGTTTTGGTATTACATATTAATAATCTAAAACTGTTTTTTTTTAGATATTCCAACTACGGTTTCAAATACTTCCTTGAAACGCCAATATCGACAAATCAGCGAAGAGACGATGATCGAGTGACTTACATCAACAAAGGACAGTTCTACGGGATAACCATGGAGTACGTTCCTGATCCAGATAGACCTTTAAAAACCCAGACTGTCAAGGTAACATCAATTACATGTTTTTGCTTATTCAAATAATACCTATGTTTATTTTAATTTAGGAAGGCTTATTTACTTTAATCTTATATATTTTAACAAAAAAAGCACTAGCACACTTAAATAAACGTCTGATATATTTTAGTAGAAACGCGGAACAAATTTTCTTTTCACTGGTACCTATTCTGCGTGGGTTTTAACAAAAGCCACTTAGAGATATTGGTATGCATGGGTAATTTGCCTCTTCCTCCCCATCTCCATCGGTATCAAATATAATCCCAACATCTCTAAATAATAACAACTCTCATAAACTAACCTTTTATGTTATCCGAACTTTACAAGCCAATTAAACAAAGGGATATACCTCTCCTGGACATGACAATATTCACTATGCCATGAGATACCACTTACCCCCAAATTCAAATAACACACTTTTATAAATATTTAATAAAATTTGGAAAACATAAATTTATAATATACCCTTTAAAAAAAAACAAAAACAAAAAAAAAAACAGGAAAAATCGCAGATTTAGCTTCAAACTATCGCCCAATTTCTTTATCATCACGTATGGTACGAACGTTTGAACGATTACTACCTATATTTATATGTAGATTGGAATGGGGGATGGATTCTAATATAATAAAACTTCCAAAATCGCAAAAATAATTTACAAAAAAAATGTATCAGGTTTAGAATGCCAAAGTTAGCTTGTAACAGACATACGACGCATTCACTAAAAAAAAGTCAGTTTTATCACATTACAGGAGTTTACGAAAATGGTGACCGTACTACATATCACCATATACTAATGTAAACTTATGTACAACAACAAGCAGAAAATGCTATTATCAAATTAATTACTAATAGAATACTACTTTTCGCGCCAACAGAGAAATGAGGGGAGTAACTAGAATAGGTGTCCCATAGTTTTGTGCCCCATGTTATACATAATTCAACCCTTGGAATTTAAAATGGCAATACCTCTTCCGGTAAAAATACTCGTTAGTAGATCACGTATTAATTTTCTCAATCAATAAAAAAAATGATGACAGGGTAAAAAATCTTAGTAAAGCATTAAAAGCAATCCAATAAAATACTAGACTATGTAGTACTGTTATTGTATTGTTTAAATAATAATCACATTTAAAATTAATATTTAAAGAATACCTACTTTTTTTTACTTGTAGGAACTTTAATAGGAATATTTTGTTTGATTGTTAGTGAAACTATGTAGGTAGTTCAGAAATTCCTTTTACCATATTTATTTGTAGGATTTGCTGTGAATTTAAGCGTGTACCAAGTACCTTGATAATAATTACGGGAAACGCTAAATGTACCGAGTAAGCGATCTTCTTCCATTACTTTGTCCTTATAGAGTGCCGCATCTAGAGCTAGGGTGTGGCGGTTGGTGGCTTCACGTACCACTGTCCTATTACCCTTGGAGTGTGTTTTTTTTTCTTTAAAGACTTAATGCTCGACCTATGACGGACGAGATACAGGAAAAAAATCCTCTACTGCAACCGAAGACGGCCGAGGACGGCGAACTTATTTTTCAAGACACCGTTAGTCGATCGCAAATTGACAAGCGTCACTCTTCAAAGCCCCCTATTAGCTTAACTTTCGTTAATATCTTTACACTCCTTATCTCGGCCGATTCCTTACGCTCGCTCGAGCCGACCGATAATTACGACGATTAAACCTTTTTTTAATATATTATTTAAAAACACCTTCCGATTTAAATCTTATCACAGTTGGGGTTAAGAAGAATGTGAAATTCAATAGGAGTTGGAAAGTAGCCCGGAATTGTTTAGTGGACCGAGATGAATAAGCCCGCGTTGCCGAAGGATCGAATAACCCAGGTCTCTCGGCCTTATTACGTAATGACGTTAGCACACCGTGCATCCTAGCTTCCTTCTCCAAAACTTCACACCGTTTTCAGGATCTAAATATCAGCAGGTGGTTATTTCAGATTAGCTTCGCCTAATATACTTAAATAATCGACGACGACCGTACAATTCGATAACTCGGACAACACGGCGTTCTATTACTTCGGCTCTAGTTTTCTAGAATGACTGACAGCCGTTTAACTTTTTATTTATTTTACATGTGACCAAGTCGTGATTTCTAATCTTATTTTGTAATCACTTCGTTTGTTGAAAAAAATTCTAATAATAAATAATTCCGAATAATAAATCATATAAAATGGAAGGCGATTTCGACTAAATCGAGCCTGAAAAGTGACTGATTTATTTCAGTGTAGTTAACAAGATTGATTAATTCCATATTTAGGGGATCTGCGTTTTACCTTCTTCATACGTCGGATGAAGAAAGTCGACAACCTTGAGACTGCTATATCGACTGTTGGCTTTTTTCTGTGCGACCGTAGCTAATTTCTCGGTGGCATTCGTTTGCTAATTGATTCTGGTAGAGAGCCGTTTACAGCCGGTCTACGGGGCTACTCCTGCGCGCAGTCTGCAGAGCATCTGCGAGAAAGGACTTAATTCCGACTCGTCCGGAATGCTTTAAGTAGGACTCTATCGGAGCTCTAGAATCTCCGCACTCTGCGGTGTATAAATTACAACGCCAAGATAATATGTCGACCAAGCCCGTATAAATAAAAGTGTAATTCTATCGTTACAAAATAAAAAGCGTATGAAGTTTGACCTGGACTACTCGCAATACGGCCTAGACAGTTCCCAGATGTCTGATTCTACATCGATTGAAAATCTTGTACGAGGCTTTTTATAAAGAGATAATTTTATAATTGAAATTTATATAAAGATTTTTATAAGATAAGTACATTTTAATATTTAGTTCAATCTATTATTTTAAAATCACCTAATAAATTATATAGTACACTTTAAATAATGTTTTCTGGAGCTCGAATAAAATTGTAGCAAGGGGACAAACCGTTTCGTTACGTTAAACTTTGAGAAGAGGGGTCAAGAGACACGGTTATATTTTGTCGAAAGAGTTGTATTTCAACTGAATTTTCAATGGTGCTCTCTGAAACCGGAAAGTTGTGATGAAGGTAAATGCCACTTTATCTTTATCCCTACGTCTAGCTTACATCTCGGGCTACCAATCGACACTTCTACCATTAACCGAAAATTCCGTTTTACGTCTGAATGGAGCCTCCGTTTCCCATACGTGTACAGATATCGCTGTGTAGTCGGTCGCTTCGTGATTATATTCATTAAACTCTTCTCCGTACCTTTAGAGAACTTCTAACAGAGCAATCATCCTATTATATTCTTTCGGAAAAAAGAGAAATAATAAATTGTATATAGATACTTGTATGTACATATATAATACAGAGAACCGAGAGGAGCGCAACGGAGGGTCCAGATAAGAGAGGGAGAAAAAAACTACGAAAAAAAGAAAGAAGTCGGGATGTGTTGGGAATAGAGGTCTGATTAAAGTAATTTGTAGGGAGTTCACGTCGAGTCTAATAGGTTTCTCGGTAGAGGCCGGGGCTCGGAGCGACCGTCTCTTATTAGCACTTGGAAACATATTTATCCATTAGAACCGTGGCTCTCCCTTCCACTCCTTCCATCACTCCACGGCTTCTTCCAACTCGGACCGGCCAATTAATGACAAACTCACTACCTTACACCGGCTTAAAAAAACAAATCTTCGTCTTTTTCTTTTATACACCAGGACTCGTCGAGTTAAAGAGTTATAAATACTTTCCACAAAGGAAAAAAAAGGAAAGAATTAACTTTGAAAAATAAATTCCAAGGAAAAAAGCAATTTGAGCCGTCTCATTTCCAAGTTAGTAATTAACGTGGAGGATATTCGAGTTTGTCAATTATAATGATTAAATGTGACTATTTTCTGTTCTTTTAACTTCTTTCTCTAGCAGATGAAAACCAACGGTTGTTTTACATCTTTGTCAGGGGGACGGTATATCAGTATTTACTTTGTACCGCTTATACGCTGTATTGCGCAATATTTCGCATGCACGGTGCCGATTTTTTGTCGGTCATTGTTTCGATAGGATTTCTAATCGAGGGTACTTACAAGGTCGGAAGTTTTATAAACGGCTTCGGACAAGAACCCATCCAAGAAAAAAAAATAGTCTAGAAGGGGTGATAGGATGAAGTCTCAGCAGATAAAATTCCTCGGCCTTGAAAGGCCAGAAATATGTAAGGGAGGGGATGGTCGGACAAAAAACTTTGTGGTTGACCCCAAAATCTTTAGTAGAGCAAGCAGATTACCAAATACGATGAGGTCGACAATTTTTTATTGTCACCATAATATTTTTTATAACTATAAATAGTATGTTTGTTGGCTGTTATGTAAGAATATTGTCCACAATTGTTTTTTTGTTTAGATGAGATATTATGACCATGACTTTAATGCTGCATTAGTAATCTGTATCTGTGTTCCGACCTTTCTGCATTTTCTGTTGTTGACGTTTTATTCAGTCACTCTTTAGAGCAAGTATTAGGGTTTTTTCATTTATTCTGAAGAATATAAGATTATCATCATTCTTTTAGTTTAATCAATCATTTATCATTCTTTTAATGGGAAGTTTATTAATTGTGGTCGTCATACGTACGATTACTAATACCTTTGTTGCGACAAATGCTCTATCGTACGTGTGCTCAAAAATCTATGACTAGATAGTGAAGACGTAAAGAGGTATTCTTTATATTCACTTCTTATCTCCCGTTGTACATTTTCACTTAATTTATTATATATTTTTTTAATTTGCAGAGTGTTGTTATGCTGATGTTCAGAGAAGAAAAGAGTCCGGAAGACGAGATAAAAGCATGGCAATTCTGGCATGGAAGACAGCACAGTGTCAAACAAAGAATTCTTGATGCAGGTATGCTTAAAAATCTTCTTCTCTAAATCTCAATTCTAAAACCTGGTTTTCTTTGCATTTGGTGGCTCAGCCATAGCTATCTCTGGCAGCTACATTATTTGTACATCTCTTGTTAATTTATAGCTATGATTCTTCATATATTAAGATTTTCAACTTCCATATTTTCCATATGGATTATGCTCTGAATCATTTGGGCCCTGGCCCTGCTCTGAGCCTTTGGTCCGAACTCTTATGAGTTGGAAGTTATGGGCCGTTCATCATTCAATTACAATATACCTAGCTGATGAAAAAATCTGATAAAGTATATAATACCTAAATAGTTATAAATAGTTATAATTTATAACATGGCATACATTCATTTTGTATTAATATTACCATTGTTTATGGTTTCAGATACTAAAAACAGTATAGGATTTATCGGTTGTATTGAAGAAGTAGCTCACAACGCTGTAGCTGTTTATTGGAATCCACTTGAAAGTTCAGCCAAGGTAATAATTTCTCTTATTACTAACATTTGTAACCGAAGAAAATAGTTTTTTGGTTTCTATGCTTTTATGATTGATGTTAATGCTTTTTATGATTGATGTTTATGCTTTTATGATTGATGTTTATGCTTTTACGATTCATTGATATATTTATAAATTTATTTTTCAGCTTAATGTTGCCATTCAGTGTTTAAGTACTGACTTCAGTAGCCAGAAGGGTGTAAAGGTATTATTTATTTTCGTTATTACTTTGGTTTTATTGGATTATCTAATAATAATATTGAATATATTCTTATACTTAGATTTTTCTTAATAGTTTATATTGTTTTATTTTTGTCGACAGGGTTTGCCTCTTCACATACAGATTGATACGTACGAAGATCACCGAGATGGACCCGTCTTCCATAGGGGCTACTGTCAAATTAAAGTTTTCTGTGATAAAGTAAGTAGCAATATTTGGCACTTCTTCGGATTGTTACTCCCCTTAAAAAAACAAACAAAACAGAGGGGAGTAACGATCTTAAAAAGTTGTACAGAATGTTCTTCTTTAGACTGTTACTGCCCTTATGAAAACAGAAGTGTGATGAATTCCTTGAATGATGAATTCCTTGTCCTTGTATGAATTGATTGAGATGAATTCCTTTGTCTCAAAGTACATTAGACAAAGCATTAATTTTTCTTAATAGTTAGTTAGTCAAAGTCATTTATTTATATGCTAAAACAACATAGGAGAGTAACAATCAAAAGAAGTAACCAATATTTTTTAAAGTTAGTACTTCATTGTAATTTTATTTATATGAGAGGGATAATTTACAGTATTCATTTATTTTTATTTATTTAGGGTGCAGAAAGAAAAACTCGAGATGAAGAAAGGAGAGCGCAGAAAAGAAAAATGGCAGCAACCGGATGTGCATCTGGGAGAAAGAAGATGGAAGAACTTTATCATCAATCTTGTGAAAGATCGGAATTTTATAGTATGGCGGACCTTGCTAAACCTCCAGTCTTGTTTAGCCCTGCTGAAGATATAGACAAAGTATGATTTCATAAATTTTTTCCACTTTAGACCATTAGATTAAGACTAGAGATAGAAGAATGCTTTAAATTTTAAATTTGAAGACCAATTATACGCTAATTTCCGTTGAAGAATGGTGTTCTCTTCTCAAGTTGGTGTTATAGAAAGGATGTTAGTAAATAAAGCCAATAATAGTCATTCTTAAAGGATGACCAATAAACCATTTTATTTAAGATGACTAAAAAATATGTGTGGGAAAATGATCAAGCAAGGATGTTTGGAGAGACCAAATAAGAACTAATAATAGAAATAGTGTCTGGACGAAATAGGATTTATAGGTTGGTGACCAGCAAAAGGTCTTTAAAAATATGACCTGTATAGGATGCTGGAAATATAGCTTAGAAATTATACCTGGAAAGGTAGCCCGTAAAAAAATGTCTGGGTAAATGGTCAAGAAAGGTTACTATAAAGAAGTCCTATTAATGCCTTTTATTTTAATTTTTAACTTATTGGATGCTTAATTTATCATTAATCATATTTTATTTTTTGTTTCAGTTAACGTCAATGGAATTGCAAGGATTTTATGGGCATGAAACTGACACGTCTAGGTATTTATCAATATCACGAATATTTATAATATGCTGCATTTTAAATAGGTACATAATATATTATATATTTTATTTTAAATGATTTAACTAACTTTTGCCCCTTTTTGCTTGTTAGTCTATCTAATGGTGAAGCTGGATCTATTAAACAAAATTCCCAGTATCTACTGCATTCTGTTTCTGGGAAACCAAGCACAACTACTGCTCAAACCCTGAAATTCCATCATCATTTCCCACCGGATACACTGATGTAAGTATTGTTTATGCTTTATTTTTATAGGAGAAAAAAATTTGGTTCTACTATGTATGACATAAAGGTCAAATTTCAAACATTTATAAGGATTAGTTTTGCATAGTTACAAAAATGCGGCACAACCCTTTCTTCCAATCGCTGAGGTGATAATCCATCTCACCACTCAAGAATGAAGAGAAAGATCAATGTAATATAAGCTGTAACAGAATTTTTATTCTTTCAGTGGTGAGATATCGTCCTCACTTAATGCATCGATAGTGATTGATCACACTATACTGTGTTCTATTTAATACTATACAAATTGTCTATTAATGTTGTTAAGGATTAGTTTTGTATAATTACAAAAATGCTCCACAACCCTTTTCTCCAATTGCTGAGGTGATAATCCATCTTACCACTCAAGAGTGAAGAGGAAGATCTAAAAGCTGTAACAGAATTTTTATTCTTTCAGTGGTGAGATATCGTCCACATTTAATGCATCGATAGTAGTGATTGATCACCCTATATTCTATCTAATACAATACAAATTGTCTATCAATGTTGTTAAATTGTTTGTTCTTGCAGAGAGAAAAAAGAAGACACTTTGGCCACAACTGACGGGTCGGTGTATTCCAGCCCTCCAATTAAAAGGCAGAAGGTTCTCCCTCCGCTGAATGAAAGAGTAATGCTGTATGTGAGACAAGATAACGAAGAAGTCTACACTCCTCTACATGTTGCTCCGCCAGATACTTCCGGACTTCTCAAAGCGGTATTGATCCAAGTTATTTTATACATAAACAAACATCTGAGACAAAAACTGCACTTCTTTAAACAACTTCTTAGTTTGGGTTTGAGGTTTATATATCTTTAACAAAAACTCATCCTGTTCAATGAGGACTAACTAATGAAATAAGTAGTTAAACAATGTTATTGGTGTTGAAAATAATTATCTCTTTTGGCTTAAAAAATCAGAATATAATAAGGTGTACATTTGTTAATAAGTGAAGGTTTTTCAAAGTTTGCTAATCCTAATTTTTTTTGCGGTAGATACATGTTTTTAACGTAAAAGAAAAAATAATAATACGGTAAATTTTTATACAGAATTTTCCAAAATTCTTAGTTTCAAAAATACTCCTCTCTCGTTTGTTGTTAATTAGAAGAATGTTAAGGTATTCAGAGGACTTAAGACTAGGTTTCATTCGATCAAACCATCAACTATTTTTGATATATCTACCACAACCAAGAAAGATAAGCATTATTTCTTTAACATTAATCTTAATAGTATTAGACTGGAGGTGGCGGGGGATTTTGCTCTTCAAAGGGCTTATACAACTATTCGTCATAGAATAGGTGTAGTTCAATAACCAAACAACGTCTTCACACAAAATAATTGTATTTGTAACAATTTTTCGGCTGTTCTAAAGCAGCCTTCTTCAGATAATCTTGACTTGAGGTTACTGTATTGACTTCATAAATACAAAGTCAATACAGTAACCTCAAGTCAAGATTATCTGAAGAAGGCTGCTTTAGAACAGCCGAAAAATTGTTACAAATACAATTATTTTGTGTGAAGACGTTGTTTGGTTATTGAACTACACATATTCTATGATGAGTCGCTTCCACACATTGGAGAAAAACACAGTCCATCAACTATTCCTGTAATAGATGTTGTGTGTTGGTCTGTTAGATGTATAAACCTATTAATATTTCATTTCTAGTCTAAATGATCAATTTTCTTTAAAAACTATTGTTTAAAATATTAAATTAAACAAATTTCTATTATACATATTTTTATTATAATCACTAAAATTGAATATTTAATAAATATGTGGCATAGGATTCAAATAGGGCAAAATTCATATTCTTCTACGATGGGAATTAAGTTGAAAAGTTTAAAAAAATATATAAATTATAAAGTTGTAATTTTTTAACATAATCAATTTTACTCTATGATATTAAAAATCTGTTCCTTTTTTTATTTATTTGACTTCCACTATGTAAAGATTTTGTAGTTCCTCTTCCTATTGGATTTCATATTTTGTTGTTTGTACTTTACTTATTTGTATTTACTTTTTATTGTCTTGCGATGTACATATTTACACTTCATTACATGTTTTTTAAATCAGTGGGGGGTTTTCAGGTATTGAAAATGCGAGTGGTAACTGGAGGTTCTTTTGGGTTTTCACTTAATTTTCGGGTTGTTAGCCTATTAATTATTTAGCGGCGAATGAAATTCGATCTTTGGTCCATTTAACTCAAATTTTCACTACAAATTTATACATGCATTATAATTGCATTAAATGAAACCCAGAAAACTAGTTTTATCGTTCCATTTTCAAACACAAATAACACAGTAATAATTTCATTATCTTCTTATCCGTCGTGTTATCAAAGTGATATAAACCATTTTTTTTTTTTTTTAATTATATTTCCACTCAATGTCATTAAAGGCCAAATTAAACAATTGACTGTATCTTATGGGCCATTTGAACCATAGGAATGTGGAACTAATGTGACACTTGCATCCTAATGAGGTAAAGGGCACTATGTGCCAAATTTAAATTTTTCGGGAGAGCTACTTTAATGATTTTTTTTTACTTATTTTACCTCCCCAGCATGTTGGTTCATAGTGACTTTTCCAACTGGCTAAATCCGTGAGATTTAGTTTTAGGATATCATATACTTGTACCTCTAAAAAGGGGGGGAAAATGAATAGGAAACTGTTAAAACCTCAATTTCGTAAAAAATGGAGATAGTGCCCTTTACCTCCCATACACAGATTTATTTTATTCGTTCTCCTTCTTTGATCATTCTCAAAACTAGTATCACAAGCCGTGTAAAACCTAATAATTTTTTTTTAACTGAATTACATTCATTACTCTTTTGATCAATTTGAACTCAATTATTTGTTTGCTTAATTGTCTTCTTAGTTTCAGACATGGGCTTTTAATTACAATTACATTAACCCTTTTTAAGTTATTTTTCAGTTTCCAATTTCTTTACTGAAATGGGATTTATCTCAAAATTTACATATAATTTCCTATATTTAATTATGTTATTAGGTCATACTTTAAGCATCAGTTACCCAGCATATGTTGTACAGATCAGGTTGTTATTTTTTTAAACTTTTTTTTTTGTTTTTTTTTTTTTGTTTTTCACAACATGATTTAATTGTCATGTTTAATCAATTAACTGGTTTAAATCATTATTAACACGCATGTCACTTAGTATATTAACATTTTTTATTATTAGAACTTTTAATTTTTAATTTTAAATAAAATCTATAAACAATAATTGAAATTTTATAAAAAATAGAATTATAGAGAACATACAAACATTTTTAAATGACAAACAATATCAGGGGCATTTATGNTTTTACAAGTTCAAATAACATTTGAATGTTTTAAAAGTTCAAATAACATTTGAATGTTTTAAAAGACCAAATAACATTTGAATGTTTTAAAAGACCAAATAACATTTGAATGTTTTAAAAGATCAAATAATATTAGAATGTTTAACAAGTTCGAATAACATTTGAATGTTTTAAAAGTTCAAATAACATTTAAATGTTGTAAAAGGTCAAATAATATTTGAATGTTTTAAAAGTTCAAATAACATTTGAATGTTGTAAGAGGTCAAATAACATTTGAATGTTTTAAAAGATCAAATAATATTAGAATGTTTAACAAGTTCGAATAACATTTGAATGTTTTAAAAGTTCAAATAACATTTGAATGTTGTAAGAGGTCAAATAATATTTTAATATCCCCATTCTAGTTTATACCTAAGAAGGAAATTAAGTTTTTTTAAAAAAAAAAACATCGGTGATTATTTTGGACAATTATTGATTTTTATTTTTAACACATTCTCACAATACTTAAATAATCAACGACTTACGACTTGCCTCGAATCTGATTAGTCTCTTAGTATAATTATTAAATTTATTTTTTATTTGTCTTATACAAATTAATATCATCGTACTATTTACAGAATTTATGATTACACAGTTTTGAATGTAATAAACGACAAATTTATTTTTTTTATAACAACTGGAACAGAATGCACAAATTTCTACTACTTTTAGGGATTATTTGAAAAAAAAAAAACTTGAATAGTGAGTTGGGCATATAATATTCATACTAGTCAAAGCAAGGCTCACGCTATATATTAAAAAAAAAAATATTTTTTCATTATTTATTTTCACGATTTCTTTCGTTCATCACTGTGGCGTCCCTTGCTCATTGTTATGGTCTATGATTTATGATTAGCATGAATTCCGGGACTACAGCTACGGGACCCATGTATCGTGTACACCCAGCAAATTGATAAAATTGATACAATGGAGGGAGCTAGTTTGGAGTTAATAATGATGAGTTCATAGGTTTGTTGCCTAATCCACGCTCCCCAGGCAGAGTCCATTTAAAGTATTATAAAATATATCACTTCACTACACAAAAATGTCTGTTTGAATCAGGTTGAATTTTGCCGTTTTCAATTGTACTTTAAACGTGTATGCAATTTTATTAACATCGTTTTATTAGAAAGTATCATATCGGTAAAAAAGTTGTTTTTCTCTATTTTAAAAGTTTAGGTCCGCTTTAAAAGTTTTGGCGATTTTTAGCACGGTGTTGGTTTTACAAGAAAACAAATTAGTAAGTTGTTGGTTTTATTGAATAGACTAAGTTCGAATTTTTTTCCACCCTAAAATTCCAATTTCACATTTAAAGCTTATGTTTATGCGAGCATTGCGCACGAACTTATTATTACTATTACTTATTATTACTTACCGATTATAATTACTTCTTATAGTGTTTACTGATTGTTTGATTCATGTTTAATCAAGAAAATAATTGTTTATCAATTAAAAGTTAACTTTTTTTCTCTCTGATTTCAGGATTTTGGCCAAAATTGATGATGATATGCTAAAATATTACTGCAATGAAGATTTATTTTTATTAGAAGTTAGACATTCAGAAGAGAGTGAAGATCTTTTCGACGTAATTCTTGTTGAATTTCCGGATAATTAGTGCTCCTTAAGAATGTACTTCTTAATTANTTTTTTTTTTTTAAGTTTTGCCAAACACTTACCAAAACTTTATATTCATATATAACTTTGTTAAGTATGCATTTTCAAAAACAGAATTTGAAAAATATAGGTTTGAATGTACTATATTCTGAATAAGATTAGAATTATTAAGGCTCCATTTAATACAGACATTAGCAATTCTAAATAACTCTATGGTGATTAGTTGCTATAATTAATCCGGTATTTTACTGTGACATTTTTTTATTTAGTCATTATTAACTACAATTTTTCCTTCTTAGTGATATAGCTGTGTGTATACTTTTGTGCATATTTTTTCCTGTACTCTTTCAGATGGTATATTATTTCTTTTTCTCTGTTTCTTTTGCTTACCTTTTGACCTTTATTTCTTTGTTATTTGGATGTGATAAGCTTTAATTCTGCATGGCTATTACTAATTAAAACTCACTCTGTAACAACTAATATTTATTGTAAGTGCGTTTATGTTATTTATTTATTATTATTAATGTTTTAAATATCATTTATTCGTGATTTTAAATAATCAGTATTCAAATGTATTTATGAACAATGTTTTTTTTTTTTTTTTAATGAAAAATGGTATTAAGTAACGATGGGACATTTTATATGTTAAGAATTTATTTATGATCAATTTGATTATAACCGTTTAATAACTTATCGTGTGGAGTCCCTTGCTCATTGTTATGGTCTATGATTTATGATTAGCATGAATTCCGGGACTACAGCTACGGGACCCATGTATCGTGTACACCCAGCAAATTGATAAAATTGATACAATGGAGGGAGCTAGTTTGGAGTTAATAATGATGAGTTCATAGGTTTGTTGCCTAATCCACGCTCCCCAGGCAGAGTCCATTTAAAGTATTATAAAATATATCACTTCACTACACAAAAATGTCTGCTTGTATTAGGTTGAAATTTTACATGCCTGTTTCAATCGTACTTTATTCGATATATTTGATATTTTATTAAAATTATTAAGTTTGGACATAAGTTATCGGTAATATCGTAGTTTTCTCTATATTAAATATTTAGGTCCACATTAATAAATTTAACGATCTTTAACACTTTATAGCTGTGTCGGTGTTGGTTTTGCTAAAAAATATATTTATAAAAGTGTTTTTTCTTATTGAATAGATGATTTAAGAATTTTTTCTTGTCCTAAAAGTCCAATTCTACGTTTAAAGCTTACGTTCACGCGAGCGTTGCGGAACGAACTTGTTCTAAGCATTGGTAAAATAAACGCATTTACCGAATTTCAACTAAATCGGTCATCATTTACTCAAGTCATCGTTATTTGTCAAAACTGAAATGTCTCC
>KZ651267.1:31635-71579 GCA_001010745.2 Gerris buenoi | reverse complement strand
AAATATTATTTATTTATATTGTATTATTATTAATTCAATAATATAAATAATCAAATGCTTAAAATTTAGTTGCTCCACAATTATTTCTAAAAATGCTATCTTTTTATATATATTTTGTAATTTTTTGACAGTAAAAATAGATTAAAATTCTTTCTCACTTTTGAATTTCCTTTTTATTAGGGCACATTTCAGTCGAATAAGAAATCCTCCAAAACCACAACGCGTAATCACATGAACGAGTTCATCACATAATCTCGCATGTAATTACATGTACAAAATCACATCGAAAAAAAAAAAATTAATTATACAAGGGAATACTTTTTAAATTTAAGAAGTACTTTCATGATTAACATTTAAATTGTTTTGGTACTGTGGGTTGGGGATCACTTTTTCTCCTTTAAATCTTTGTCCAGATAGTGTAGGACATAATGCAAAACAAGATCATAGCAGTACTTGTACTCCGTCTGGAAAAAAAATAAAAATAAATAAATTACCAATAATAAAAATCCTTAATTCTTTCCTAAAACTGATATAATCTTATTAAATATCAAAGTGGGTGAGATATTTCACTCTAAAGGCCCCCATACACGATCAAACATTTTGCGCAAACCTGATGTCGGGCAAATTTAGGCCATACACGGCAAACATCAGCGCAAACATCAAACAGCCATTTTGACCGTGTATGGAGGCCTTGATAATCACATTGAGAACTTATCAACACCAAATCAACCAAATCAAAACCTAATAAACAAGATTGGTTGATGGCTCACTGCTTGAAAACCTCTACAGAAATTAAATGAAACAAAAACCGATTAGTAAGTTATAGAATATCTCACCATGTTCTCAATTAGTTGAGGTCTATGACGACGAACAGTTTTCACAGCTTGGAAAATATCAACTTCTTCATGTTGGATAACTTGTTCTATGCAAGCATTAGCTGCACAGTATACTCCACACCTTCCTCTGCCATCCCTTAAAATACACAGTTTAAATTAGTTAAACTTAGCAAGATAAAACAATATTTCTATATTTCTATCTTCCTATGTTCTTATATATTATATATCGAGTATATCTTTATAAATAATAATGAAGTTACCCTTGTGATTAACTAATGCTTTGGTTTATGCGAGGCACACGGAATTATTAAAAACCCTTGAGCGGCTGAATCATACTTTTTATTAGGTGTTTAATAATTAGGGTTTACAATATTAAATATTTGGCAAGCCTCATAAGACATCTGTCAGTCATAGAAGCCTGAAAGATTGACTTGTGGAGGGGAGTGGTAGGAGGGGGTAGAGGTGCCCCAACCATACCCCCACCTATCAACCTACTACTCCACCCAACATAAAATACAAATAAAATTTACTCAAATATTAAGGCTACTCTTTTTAGCTCCTTTTTTTAGTGAAGTTAATAGTATTGATTGAGATTTTATGGTATTTACTCTTAGTGAAGGTAGATCAGTAAAGAAAAAACACTTTTACTTGGTCAATAACTTTATATTGTCAAACCATAAAGACATATAACATATATCTTTTTTTTTTTTTTTTTTTTTTTTTTTTTAGCTTTTTTTTAGCTTTTTTTAGTCAACGAAGGTAATTAATAAATATTTTTTGATTTGGGTCTAAGCAATCTGAGTCTTACTTCATAAAGATCTTGGCTTTTAAAGGGGGTTGAGATGGTTAGCAGTTGGATAAATATGACAATTTGATTTTTCTCCACCGGCTGATGCACCATGGATTATTTTATTTATTATTATTACTCATTTCACGAGCAACACTGTTCAATGCACAATAATCGAATTTGGTTATCTAAATGTAATCAATTGATTGACAGATACATACGGTGATACGACGACTACAGGTCCATAATCGGTCCTTTGACGCCATCTTTCCACCATATTCATCAACTCGACCAAAGAATTAGTCGAAGTTGGGACTCTATGTCCAATAGGCCAGCAAGTTAGTTGAAAAAGTTGGACTGTTCTTGGAGGAGCTTTTACTCCAGCCATAAGTTCAGTCAACGAAACAATCTGAAACAAACATATTGTTAATATTAAAAATAAAGTTCATGGTTCATGTATGTGCGACAACCTCATTGAGGATGTTTTGCGTGTAATTCCTACCCTAAATAAACTTGGGACCAAGGGATTGGAATAATATAAGGAAATCATGTTGCGAAACGGTTTGGCTAGTAGAACAGTAGACAGAGAAAAAAGTATAATTGAAAGGTACTGTATTTAAGGATAAGGTTGTACAATGGAAAAAAGCCGTGTAGTAGTAGTAGTCTAGTAGTTCCAACTAGAACGGTTAGGACGAACCACTTGTTCGAACCTAGCAATTAGGCCATCTTTTAGGCACATTTTACGCCCGATGGTGGAGAGTTCCAGCTACTTGACATATCAAACATCTGTACATTGTACCGCAAAAGCGAGTATGGTGTGGTCATTAGTAAGCTTTATAAGTGTGGGGGAAGAGTGCCCCATAGGAGGTGTCCCTCACCCTGCTAATAAAGTCACACAAAATTTGTTCTGCCACTAAAAATGTAATGGGAAAACTAAGACTCAATATCAGTTTCTTTTTTTCGTTTTTTTTTTCTTATTTTTCATTTTTCTTGAAAAGTAATGTCAACAGATCATTTTGACTTTTGATTCGTGTTCTTTATCGTTTAAAGATATTGAAACGCCCAATATTTCTTATTTTTACGAAATTTTTTTGGGCGACAAAATTAGGTCAAAAACCCTCAAAAGCACAATTTTCCCGAAATTTAGGCGAAAACTGAACATATAGAAGAAATTTTGACTTCAAATTAGGACTCGGCACCAAAATACTCCAGAAAACGACATTTTTATTAGGAGGCTTTTTTGATGGCCAGCGAATTGCTAGTATTTTCATTGGATGAAGTTTGACACACAGTACACTGGAGTGTTGTGGGTTTAGCAGGGCTCCTAGCTGTTGGGCGTTACATGTAACTAGGCCTTGGGACTGCCTAGAGGTAGAGATAAATATGTTTTATAGTATATTGTCAAAAGGAGCCCCCTTATAAAACCATATGTTATATAATACATAATAATATTTAAAGAACCTTCTTCTCCTCACCTTTTTATTAATTCTCATTAACCAAGTCTTTATATTAGAATAATGATTGTGAGAAATGTGATCAATTGTAAACACTGGTCCATACTTCTTAGAATGTCTGCCTTCTGGCCAAAATGCAGGATACTGTTGCTGTAATAAACAGAAAATAATATTTACTTTACAGCTAAGACATTACTAGGTCTTATTAATCTTTCAAAGTTAAAATAATAATGGCAAGTACGCAATTATCTCATGTATAAAAAATAGATTACCCTACAAGTATGTGATAACTTGATATCTACATTACAGGGATAACTACATATATACCTAGTCAAAATCTAATAATTCACGATTAGACATTAGTTATGCTATTTGATCTTGACATGAATTATTTTATAATCCTTGAACTTCTCCAAAAATAATTAGTTTTAGTTCAATTTAAATAGCCTCTACACTGTAAGATAAATTAGATTACCCCCACTATTATTTTATTTGACTTGTATCATATGTTAAATATATTCGGTCTAGTTCTAAACCTCAACGTGTATACGTCTCTCTCATTTATTACATGGCGCAGTCGGTAGGACTCGACCTCTGTATTTGGTAAATTAATTATTTAGCCTCTGGACTTGTTTTATGTATGTATATTCAATATGAATTTATAAATTTCCAGGTTAAAACACTTAAAATTACAGTAGTGTTTTTTTTTTTTTTTTTTTAGCTTAAATAGTCTAGTCTATGGGAACAGTTAAAAGAAAATGTAATGTAAGGTTTGTACATTAAGCCTGGTACATGGTAACAGTTGACATGACAGCAACTATCACATAAACCGTCATAGTGTAGACAACATGATAGTCTCTGTCGTGACACTACTTTCCAAAAAGTCAGAGTGGTCTTGTGGTAGTCATATATAAACTATTGCGCCTAGATCATGTGGAAACAGATTTAGACAACAGTGTTATAATATATATAATATGAGTGATAAATCACTCATATTCACTTGATTCCATGTAATCTTGTACACTTTCATGACAGATTTATCGAGATGACTGACATAACAGCTCTCACGTTAGGATACTATTGCCATGTAAATAAGGCATTTATGAAAACATTAAGAATGATATTGCTAAGATAGGTTAGAAGCAATTCCAGAGATACGGCTATTTAGGTTATACAAAAGGTTGCAGTCAGTGTTGCCAAAACCTATTTATTTTTTTATGTTTAAAATTTCAAAATCAAAAAGTGTAGGTATAACTATTTGCTATGTGTGTAACTACTAGGTAAAAATATTGATTATTTTAGGTTGAATATATCTATATGACTACTAATTTATATTATAATAAGAAAAACTAAAAAGATAAATAGTTAAATGTAAAAAAATAATGTAAGTCTACATAAAATCTAAGTACATACAGATCCTGTTGGAGGTAAGCATAATACGACTACAGCTGAGCATTCATAATCATAAACTAATGACCAAAAATCTCCAGGTGTATTTTTCAGTGGCCATTCAGTTACAATATATTCTCTTGGTTTTGTATATCCCTAAAAATTACAAATGCTAAAGTGAAGTACATTAATACATTGAAAAAAAAAAGCAATTATAAGAAACGAAAAAATAAAAATTAACTAAATTTAATTGAAATCTAAAAAAAAAATATATAATTAAATAATGTAAGTTAATAACATACATCAACAAATACAGCATTGATATAATCTGTAAACGTATTTCCTTGGAATGATGTAAGATAAGGTCTGAAGTTATCAGCTGAAACAAAATATCAGAAAGTTTTATTATAACAAAAATAACAAAGGAAAAAATAACAAGCAAGGAATAACAAAACAAAAGGAATAATTTTTTTTTTTTTTTAAATTGGTTGCATTAAAATATAAGTTTGAAAGATTAAGTCTGCACAATGTACCGTATACAAAATAATTTGTTTATTTAATTATATTTGGTGAATTTGTAAGAATTCTTTTTTTACAGTAAATACCACTTAAAGAATTCTCCTAAAAAATGTGTAATAAATGTGGAGGTATGGGAAGATTAATATACATTTCTATAAGATTTAAAAAAAAAAAAATAATAATAAGAANTTCTATGTTCAGAATGCGGAGAGAAGTGGTGATAGTTTTCTCCATTATAAGATACGCCAAGCTGTTAGATAAGTTAGACTGACATAAGATGACACAATACTTGATATAAAACACAGAATCTAAAAATTTAATTCCCGAAATAATAATAATAAATAAATATATACATATAAAAATAAAAATGAAACATCGAAAATAATTTTTAAATTAGAAAAGAAAATGAATAGGTCCTTCTATTCCTAAGAAGGTGGGAAGTGATTAACATTAATAGGCGTACACAAGTAAGGCACGCTTCACGTAATTATATGAGGCGATAATCGCCGGTTTCTGTATGATTAAGTTAAAATTATTAAGTGTAACATTTTAATAGTTGCATTTACTTTTTCTACACTTCAAGAACTTTAAATTGATGTATAACACGTCATGGTGACTATAAACTATATTTTAGTCGCCCGTCATATTAGCCGCCATCTTGGAAATATTAAGTGTAAAAACTCCAAAAGTGTACAGTTATTACAAATGTCGAGATTCACTTGTGTCCCGAATTTTATGTTCCTAGCTATAGTAGTTTATGAATTAGAACATGCAAACGGACAGACAGACAGAGCCGTTATTATAAGGGTTCTTTTCGTACTGCGCATAGAAACCTTATGCCTAACCTATGCGCAATACAAAAAGAACCCTATATGAAGCAAGAGATTTATGTTGTCATCGGGGAAGAAAAGAATTAAATACAAATAAAAATTGTCTTAAAATGACTATAAATGTTTTTAGCAGTATGGGATAAATGTTACAAGTGGATGGTATACATGTCAGGTATTTTATACAAGAATGTAATAGGTTAATTGTAAATGCATTACCTGATATTCCCTTTGATATTCATTCATATTCAACTTGGGGTCTTTGACTGATTTCTGTTTTAATCTCTGCGAAAGTTCTTTTACAGGAAACCAAGATACACCACATACAACATACTCTTCTAATGTGTCGTAAACAAACTTATATTGATCCTGTAAAATCCAATTAATACACATAATTAACTATAAAGAAGGTAAGAAATGATATTTACAAAATATGTTTTTGTTTTTTTTAAAGAAAAATATACTTTCATGAGAAAGCTTAAGGCCCCCATACACGATCAAACATTTTGCGCAAACCTGATGTTGGGCAAATTTGGCTATACACGTCAAACATCGTGTTTGCGCACACATCCAACAGCCCCACACGGTCATAATGTTTGCGTAAATATTTTGGTCGTGTATGGGGGCCTTAAGTCTAGTATAGGAAAGAGAAAGAAGTGGAGATCTTAAGGCACCCAAGCACGGTCAAAATATTTGCGTAAACATTTCTGACTGGTCTATTAAGCCCAAGCATAGAGGCATCATAGAGTCATCATGAGCAGTTCAATCTTAGCTTTGGCGGTGTACTGTACACAACATTTTTCTGTTTATACAACATTGACACAAATATAACCATACCATGGGTGCCCATATGAATTTTTCCAGGGGGGGGGGGCAATGCCNAAATCTCTCAGTCTACTGAGATAATATGAGTATGTTTGTCTGAGTCGGCTCGGACCGATTGTTTCTTGTGTGGAACTATCCCCCTGCCCATAGGTATGGGCGCCCATGAACCATACCAATAAATATAATCATGCCACACCTAACCATTTAACTTTTATTACACTCACCAAATACTTGTTAAATTTCTAAAATAAAAATAAATCAATAAATAAAAACGTACTAAGGTTTCTATCATGCCCTTTCGTGATTGACGCAGCATTTTCAAGTAGCCAAAAACATCAAATGCATCTTCTTCTTCAGCCAATTCTAGGTTAGCATCCATGGCAAGGAACACTCCTGAGCGCCCTCCTCCATCACTGCAAAATGAATCACATTTTTAGTATTAAACTAAATTAAAAATGAGAAGTAGTTAATGTAATTTTCTCTATTTGTTTTGTTATAGAAGATGAAAAATTTACGAAGGCAATTGGAGGGTTTGCTTTGGAGGCACTCCAAAGTAAGAGTACAACAATTTTGTTGCAACCAAAATCATTAAATTTGATATTATGTAACGCCCTTACTAAAGATTAAAACAGCAAACATACTCGTTTGCCTTTGCGGCTGTCATTCGAAAATATTTGTGTGTACAGTAGTCTCGTTAATCCGAACTAATTGGGAGTTGGGGTGGTTCGGATTATCAAATCGTTCGTAATATAAAATACGATGTTGTTAAATCGTATTAATTGGCATTCAGTGTTGTAAAAAGAAACATTATTTTTATTAGAATAAAAAAGTCCATACCTGTTAAAAAGTTTAATATTTATTAGAAGTTAATAAAAATATCCCTGATTTTCCTCTGCGAAATCAACGGCATGCGTTTTTTTTCAAGCTGAATAGTACCTTTGGCGTATGGATTAGCGGACTTTGGAGATACCAAGGTTTGAATTAACGAGGTTCTACTGCATTCCAAAATATTAGTGTATGTATTTCTTTAGTGGTAGTCACACAAAATTCTAAACACTTATTCCATCACTGCTGCAGCATACTTACTTGCAGTGGACGACAATAGGTCCAAGCTGTTGATTTCTAGATCCAACGACTGCCCTAATTCTTCTTCTAAATTCCAGAATTCCATTTGAAAAGGGACAAGTATGGCAAGGCCACTCTGTGTAGTGAAACTGCACAAGTTTCCTTTCTTGTTCTTCATCCTGCAATTTTAAGTTTTTTAATTTAACATAAACATAAAAAAACTAAAAAGCAAATTGGGTTTGATTACATAAAATATGATAACTAGAAAAGAGCGCATTTTTTTATTATAAATAGTGTCAAATATTTTTTCTTCTCATATACCTCAGAGGCAGTGTCGTAGGTAGGAAAAAGGGGGATATTATAATTAAACACACACACTTATTAAGCTAACTCTTAAACCGGAATAATCGCGTAACTATTTTGATTTACTTCTGATTTAGCAAATATTTCCAAAAATTCGTAAAACATTGAAACAATTTCCGATAAATAGATAGCGCTATAATTTGCAACAATTGTACATCTTTATAAGACAGATTATATTGGTCACCATTTTGAAAATATTAACTTTTGAACTTTGAAACTTAAACGCTAAATAATTTCGGAAGTATTTCGTTAATTGAGGTGAAAGCTGCACCGATTATACCTCTCTATATGATAATTAATATCCCTAAATTTCAACTAAATATCTGCCATAATTTTGATGAGAATTTGATAAGGAATTGTTCCTAGACGCCAGCGTTCGATTTTTTTTTTTTTTTAATCTTAAGGCCCTCATACACGGTCAAAATGTTTGCGCACATATCATGTTTGCGCAAACATTTTGAAAGTGTATGGGGCTGCTTGATGTTTGCGAAAACATTTCTTAGCTAAATTTGCCCGATATCAGGTTTGCGCAAAATGTTTGATCGTGTATGGGGGCCTTTATACGAATACTCTTAAGGCGTAAATAAAGAATATAAGGTTTTTTTCGATTATTTATCGTGCCAAACAATGAAATGGCTTAACCTAAATTTTGCATCTATTCATAGAGTATCTTAATCTCAATAATAGAATGAATTATTGTCATATGTTAATTCTGTGAAGGTGTTAAGTTTAATAACGTCATTTGTAGAATGAATTATGTATAATATATAGTTCTGAATTCTTTCCAATGAAGGCGTCGGAAACAAAACTTATAAGCTATTAATTTAATTGGTTGGCCTTCGTGATAATAGGAAGCCTAGCCACTTATTCCTAGAATAAACCTCGCGTAGAGCGCAGGTGTAAGGCTAGTTTACACAGTTAAATGACCAATAAAAAGTGAATGAACAAGTAAAGTAAAGAATACCCATCTATATATAATATCATCTCGAAAGAGTAACTAAATTTGTATGAAAATTTGAAAATCAATGCATCGCCTTAACATTAAAAGAAAAACTTACGGTGTTTTGCTTATATACAAGCTTAATTGTTCTCAGTCTAAAGTTTGCCAGCTCCTCTTCGTGTAACACAGACACTGTTATATCTCCGTAGGTTTCACTGCGAACTTTAGCAGAAGGCCAATACTGGATACACATCACCTAAACAAATTTAAATTATTTATACATCAATAAAAAAATAGTATTTTTTAAACTTCATAATGCCATGATAATAAAAGGGAATAACTCATTTAAGGTCTTCGACTTCTTTAATGTGTGATAGTTACTCATCATGAAAGAGGAGTAGTTGAATTAAAATTCCTTTTAGTTACGTATGTTTTTGGATACAAATTTTAGTGTAACTACTTGTATTCGAACTCATGACATCTACTCTATCAAACGCAAGTGAAATCGTGATGTTACGATCGCAAATGTGTCTTGAAGATAAAACTCTATTTTTTAAAAAGAAAAACAACAATTAATGGGAAGCAAACAGTCCCTCCAATTACCCCTCTACCCATTTTTTTCTCCAATCTTTTTATTTCAGCACACAGTTTATTTACAAGTATTTTTCACTCCCACTTATCTCTATCCTTGTTTAACACATAGTTTAGTATAAAACCTACTCTTTCTCATTCACTCGTTTTTTTTTGTTTTTTTTTAAGTATAGAAGATAAAATGCTAATTAGCAATATAATTATACACTTGCAGTTATTTAATACAAAATAAATATATACAATATTGATTACCTTGATAAAATCGAATGTTTTGGTCAACATTACAATACAGCTTGCTTTCACCTGCCACACCATTTTCCAAAAATCGTTCACAGTATTTTCTGTTGGTCCTTGAGTTACTACGTAGGCATTAGGAGTAAGTAAACTCTGCAAAAGAAAAATTAAATTACTGCTCAAAGACTACTAGTAGTAGTAGTCTTGTACTTCCTACTAGAACGGGTTGGAGGAACCACTTATTCAAACCTTGCAATTAGGCCGTCTCTTAGGCCCTTTTTACGCCCCGTGGTGGAGAGCTCCAGCTACTTCACACATCATACATTTGTACATTGTACCACTGAAGCGAGTATGGTGTAGTCATTAGTAAGCTATATAAGCGTGCGCCAAAACGTGGGGGAAGAGTGCCCCATAGAGGGTGTCTCTCGCCCTTCTCCGTCCTCGAACCATAGATACAAATCACATCATGACACGGATCGGACCTACTTCAAAGAGTGGGGGAAGAGTGCCCCATAGGGGGTGTCCCTCGCACTGCACTCTCCGCGAATCATTGATGCAATTAAGAGCATCATGGCACGGGATCGAACCCACGACCTCGAGTTGCCTTGACTCATTGATAGCTGAGCGAGCGCCTTAAGACGCTCGGTCACCCTGGTCCGTCACACTAGAACCCTAATATACAGTACGAGCATCCATCATTAAAGAGAATTTATAAACTTTTTTTTATCAGCAAATAGATAAAGATGTACTTAATATAATTTTGTTCACCAATAATAAATTTAAATGCAATGTGTGTCCAATATTATAAAATTGATTATAATCCTGATGAAATATTGTTTAAAATACCAATATAAGCTCATTAGTAATAATAGGTAAGCTTACGTCGACGTATGATGCATTAATGTAATCTGAATCAGGTACTTCAGCTTGCGATTCTAACACGACCCTGTTGTAATCATCTAAAATACAAAATAAAATAGAAATAAATAGACACTTTTCTATAAATTAAAGGTACTGTCAACCAGGGTGTGTACAGTTCGTGGCGGACAAGTCTTATGTCCACGGTGGATCCTCTGAACTGTCCCACAAAGTCCGTCAAATTGAAGGTCAAACTGGTAAAAAAGAAGGAAACTGTCCATGGCGGACAGATCCAGTCGCCGGCGGACAAGAAGCTACATGATCAATGATTCTACTGATAATCAAGTGATTGATTTCGTTCTGGAAAAGTGGAAACCTTATCTATAAAATTGCAATAATACTGCTAAATGAACATAATTCACAGCACAGACGATTAAACTCGCCGAACTCCTCTTTTTTTTCATTAATTTCATGCACCATTTTTTTTTTTTTTTTGCAACTTGCATCAATGTCCGCGAGGGACGACGGACAGTTTGATTTCTGTTTGACTGAACCTTAAATAAAAAATGTGCCAATTTAACGTATAAATCAAGATTAGAGTTAATTTGTTAATTGTTAATTTTTAATTGTTGTTTTAACTGTTAAGTTAATTGTTAATTAGTTGAGTTTTTCTTTATAAATCAAGAGTTAATTTGTTATCAGTAAGAAATACAATAATAGTAACCTAAACTCAGGCAGCGCAAAATAGCTTTTTGTCTTATAACATTGATATTTACTGATTTATTTCAGAATTTACATTCCTGAACTACATTCATTTGCTTTATTGTGCTCAACTTCCTTTCATCTTTGTTTGGGAAAAAATTTTCAAATAAAAAAAAAGTTTTTTTTTTCACTAATATTACATTTTTTAAAAAAATATAAAAATTAATAATTGGTAAATTAACTTACACGGAATCACTTTAGGATTCTGATTTTTTTCTTTATTCACGGTTTTAGAAGCATGTCTACAAGAGTGCGTTTCCACCTTGCAAGCAGTCTGAAAGAATAACATGAAAAAACAAAATTCAATTTTACAATTGTGATTACTAACGTTAGTGAAAATAAAAAAATAAAAATTATTAGGTTTATAACAATTAATAGATTTATATTATTAGATTTAATAAATTTAGGGAGGAGGATAAGGGGAGAGGGCGGGGGATTCTGTGAGTCTGAAAGTTAGTTAAAAATTAAAAGGAAAGGCAACAAGAAAAGAACTTAAAACTGGATGCCACAGGAAATATAATTTTACGTAGATAATGGAACTAGCCAGGGCCAGTGATAACAAATATGTAAAAAAAAATGGTAACCGAGAGAAAAAGACGTAATATACAATTGGATAAGGAAATGAAGAGAGTTTGTAGCTATGGAACGGAAATTAATGTCTACTCACAAAGCCAGTATAGCTTCAGCTAACACAAAATTCCATTTATTAAATCTCACTTAGTATTTTATCACATTGTGTAGGTGTCAAGGACGAAATAAAGAGGGCCAAAGGAGCATTACCAAAACTTCGCCTAATTCTAAGGTCAAGTGAGCTATCAACGAACACAAAAAGTAGGCTAAAATGACAATGAAATAAATTTAATGACAAGTCGACACTGTACGGAGTTAGACGGGCAGTGACATCTGATATTAGAATGATCCAGACCTTCATAAACTAGAGCCTGAGGACCATATTGGGTATATTTATGCCGCGACTTATCGGGCTCTAAAATTTTGCTATGGTAATAATCAGAAGAGCCCGACTAAATATGCGTGTTCAAACTAATTCACTTAAGTGGGGGATGTAAGGTGGTAAATCTGTGTCACGAAACGAACACTAGCGGGTTTAATGGGTGCAGCCGATGGACGGCCGTATCACACAATAGGTATGAGTTCCCAGAGGGAGCATCGGAAAGTGAGGAAAGAGCTGTGGATCAAGCAAGAACTAACTCTCGGTAGATGCAGCTGATGGTCAGCCGAATGAGCTACACAGCCCGATACACTGGTATTTATAGGCCCAGGGAGAGAAGAGGGGGTTGCCTTTTTACCCTCTTATTGGTCAAGTCAACCTCCAAGGTGGGAGAACTGTACCCCTACTTTACTACCCAGTCCCCACGACTAAAATGCCTTGATTACACGTAACGAGTAGAGTGGCGAGACAACAAATGTCACTAGGCCGAGAGAGTGATGTAGGAGAGTAAGTGTTTGCACGTATTTTTATCTTTCCGACTTCGGCGCCGAGTGAGTTCCCTTTCGACCATAAAGGCTAGTTGTATGTACGAAACATGGATCATAAAACGATACAAAGCTGCTAATACGACGCCTGGTAGAAGAATTAAATGAATTAGTGCGCAAAGAAGATAAAGGACTTGGGACAAGACAGTGGATTTTAAGGAGACCAGATCGTGGTGCAACATACACACTTTTTAGTGAATTGGCGTTAGAAGACCCTGATGAATTTAGAGCGCTTCTGAGAATGGACCTAGAACCTTTTAATCAGTTGCTAGAAAATATTAATCTTATCATACAGAGAGTAGACACTCTTATGAGAGAAGCTATACTAGCAAAGATTAAACTACAAGCAGCTTTAAACTATTTGGCAACAGGGCTTAGTTACCGTTATTTACAAGCATTTGATAGAATATCTCGGGTTGCAATATCACTACTTGTACCAAAAGTAATGGATGTAATATCTATATACATATTTGGGAATGCGGTGCGCGTGAATCTTGGAAAACGAGTGACGAGTACGGACCGACTGTGTAAACAACCAACATGCCGAGAAGACCAGCGAGTCAGTGTCGGTAGGGTGGAGGTAGGGCACTCGGTCTAGTAAGTAGAAAAGGGTCCGAGTGGCTGTCTCGCCATTCTACTTGGCCGAGCACTCGGTAATATGTTTATACCTGCCGAGCACTCGGGCGAGAGCACTGTCTCGCCCCTCTACTCGTTACATGTAATTAAGACGGGAGTGGAAGTCTCTACTTACCAACCTCGAGTATTTTCATAAATCATATCCCAACATCAAATAATACATAAAGAAAAACCTCCCGAGCCAATTGAGCACGACAAGGTTGAAGTCACCATATCCATAATCCTGAGTTTCGATACCAAGATGGAGGTAACAATGAAAATTATACACGGATTGAACACACCTTCAGGCGTAGCCTAAAGCATATCAATACTAATGTAATAACATTTAATGAGACATTGCTGAAGTAAAATGTGGAAGAAGGAAGTCAAACGATCGGGAAGGTTTTTATCAAACGTTTGGTAAACTTAAATCATTTTGGTAAGATCTGAGATCAGTAATTAATAGATAAACTCATTTATATAAGTTTATCAATTCGATAAAACCCTTATTATCAAGGGTTTTATCGATCTAATTAGCAATCCTCTTATCTTCTGACATAGTTAATTAATTGTCAACATCTTGCAGAGAATACGAAGCTGGCTTAGCTCCAATCTTTCTCATCTTTCTTCTTGTTACATTGTAAACAATTAAGCTAATTAAAAAACTGAAGTTTTTTTTTATTTAATCTTTTATCTTAGTTGGAGTTAGAAGTCCTAAAACTAAGTGTTAAAAGTTTTCTTGTGAACCTATAATTTATAGGTCGAAAGATAAGATGTCTCTTTTTCAGAGATCCCCCCCCCCCAAGAAAAATAATACGAGGCCAAAAAGTTTTCGGAAAACTGCTTTAATTAGTCAACAATTAAAAAGGAAGATAACGTTCTGTATTGAACATTTTTGAAGTTATAATTTATATTCTTAGTCCCGTTTGCATAGGGCTTAGTGCACACTAGCCAGGATATACCAGCAATACATTATTCTTAGTGCCTACAAATTTGAAAGTGAGAACTAATTAAGAGCTAAAGTAAATTGAGAGAAAATAAAAGTGCCATCCCGGAATCTGCTGGTCATTGATACTAATTAACACTAACCACGTATGAAAGAAGAGTTACTAGGCATGTATCAGTGCTAGGCGTCATAGTATTTCTATCATTGAGTTAAGTGTCATTGTTTAAGTGATGAGTTGAATAGGTGGAGTAGGGTTATCAGGTGCCTTCCCAAATTACCCAACAGTCCTTCTTAACCTATACGGCCCGAACTTACTTTCAATTGTTACGAGTATTATATGCTTGTCATATATATCACTTAAGAAAACCTTTTGCTGGTATCATGTTGAAAACTTGCATCCCTGTTTCAATAGTAGGTAACTTGGACGATTTATATGAAGCTTTAAAATGTATAAGTTTGAACAAAAGATACTTGTAAAATCGTTATTTATTTATTTATTTTTTTTTTATAAAACGTTTAGTATGTATTTAAAGAATTTAGCGAACATTATCACTCATTATCTCGCCATTATCTTCTTTTATTATCTCTTCTTCTTATTATCTATTCTTCACCATCATCTTTTATTATCTCGCCTTGATCTCTCCCCAATACTAATAATAAAAATTACTTATTATTAAGTTTTACCTGAAATTCTAGTTTATAGAGAACTGGGAATTTTCTTCTTTGCTCGCAATGCTTGACGAAGTTTGAAAGATCAACAGGTTTGCTCGGTAAGGTAGACGTAATCCCGTTTTTATCATGAGCTGAAAAAAGAAAAGAAAAAATCAAATAATTAATTATAAGTAAAAACAATATTAATTATAGTAATGCTAAAATGACAATTTGCTGGCCATCCTCAACCTGTTCTTCCAAGACGCATTAGTCGCACCTTTTCCCAATGATAAATGCATACTATCGCTTATAAATCAGATAGACCTGCTTTTGATCAAGTACAATCTCTTGTAGATACATAGCTACAAAAATGGAAGATTAAAATTGAAAAAGTAATAGTGTTCATGTGGTTCAGTTTAAGACAAGGCAATTGCGTACCTGTGCTCCTAAACCAAACTCCTACTCTACACTCCAGCTTCTAGCATTGTCAGCTACATTGGATCGGCGTCTAACATGGGCACTCTACAAAAAACTCAAACGACAAGACTTCATTAGATGTCACGAAATTTTATTAAGAGTCCTCCACAAGACACCTTAAGTCAAAATGCATAAAATATTACTTATTTATAAAAATTTAATAAAACTCTCGTGGTCACACGGCATTAACATTTGGGATTGCACCAAACATTCATACGTGTCCAAGCCCTCAAATCTTTAATCCTAAGAAGAATAACCAACGCTCTTTTCTATGCTTCCAACTTCAACCTTCACACAGACATAAATAAATCATATTATTTATCTGTGACCAAGCCTCCTCCTGGTACAAATCCTTCCACGATTCCATATTCCTCTCATCCCAACCCTTTGTCCAAAACCTATCTCTTCAACTGCTTTCACAAAATTTCACGACGCCTAACGAGGCAGTAACGTGTGACTAATTATGCAATTAACATTTGACAAATTTCAAGTCATTTATATTATGAATACTGTTGATTGGTCATTTCTCATCTCATGTCTAACAAGTCACGCTAAACATAATGTATATATACATATCAGTATATCACGTTTCATCATTAGATGTTATGAAATTTTATTAAGAAAAACGAACTTAATTAAGTTTTTGCTATAATGCTATAAAGCAGGGGTCGGCCACTCGACACCCGTGGGTTCCGTAGCCTAGAGGCTTCTGGATGCGCCTTTAATGGTAAAATCTGTAAAATATATTGTGCTCTTAGTGATATTCGAATCTTTCATTGTGCCCTTATAGACAAAATGTTTGCTGTTTCCTGCTATAAAATAATAGTAAGTTTTAATTTATTTAAAAAAAAAAAAAAAAAATCTCCGTAATTTTCCTTACTTAAAATGCACATTACATCACAGAGAATTTCAATTTATTTTATGTTTATGAGTTTAAAAATAGAGTACTCAATTTCAAAAGATGGAGACCTAACTGATTAATCATGAATTCCCTTTGACTCGTAGAAGTCAAGATGAATAGGCGTCTAAATATACAAGTGCATTCAATTATTTTGTTAATATTAAATATGTTTACATAAATGATGTATTTTCTGATTTGTGTCAATAAGGGTGTTGAATTAAGGAGACAGATTTTGTTAAGGGTTTTTATAAAAACGTTCTATTTAAACAACAATAACAATTTAGGCTTCGCTGGTTGACAAACGACTCTCCAAATCCATCTAAAAATCTTCTATTTATTTTCTTTTACTTGCTCAAGTATTTTTCTAGTAAAATTTCTTCAAGAAAATATCCCTAAATCGGAACATTCTCCCCCGGGAACACCTGGAATCTACTCCAGGTTTCTTCACGTCTTCAAACTTCAAATTAAATCACAATTCTTCAAACAAAAATTGTTAAACTTCGTAAATGGAACGAACAAAAACATCATGAGTTAATATAGATGTAACCGCAACAAAATAATAAATAATTAATTTTCCTTTAGTTCATAGTAATTGTTTAATTTTAGAGGGTAAATTTTCTGTACTAGATAAAAACGTGTCCAGTAATGAACCAACTTCACCGACCTTAACGGTTCATATCTTGTCTCTTGTTCTGTAATTTATGCTGTCCTAGGTACTCGGTTCGGAACCTCCGTTGTAGTGAGTCGCTTACAGTTTGTCGATATTTAATTCGTCTGTCTAAACTACTCGCGGTCCCGTCTGGTTGTAAGTCTTGTATAAATTTGTTAGGGGTTAATGGTTCCAAATTAGGTTTGGTCAAAGGTCTAGAGTTTATCATATTTCCACTGTTACTCAAAAGGTTGTCAGTTCTTCCTATGTGAGTGAAACCCTTCCTAAATTTTTTTTTAATACATTTTTGATTTGCCCAACCATTCTCTCCCACCACCCGCGGCAACCAGGGTGCAGCAGGAGCCGAATTAACCCACTTCTTCTGCTTTTCTAAACTAAAATTTTTGATATCAGCCCAATTAAATTGTTTAAAGGTTTTGTCTGCCCTAACAAAGTTATTTCCGTTGTCCGAATATATGTTATTCGGTCTCCGTCGTCTATTAATGAACCTTCTTAAGGATTTTTTATTCTCCTGTAATCCGGGCACTGCTGGTGCTGTAAAATGTGTAATTGTTACCAGGTTTTCAGTTACGCTACGGTTTCGGCAGGACTTCCCTATGAGTGTCCAGCCTAACAAAGTTTCGATAGCTACTGGCCCAGAAGATAAAATATGTTTTTTACCAGTCAATATCTTCCCCGCTATATCAGCCCCTATAAGAACTGATATAGGTCCCTCTGTAGTATCGGAAACTTCTACACCTAATTTATTTAATTCTTTGGACCAAGGTCCGTTTTGAATGCAAGGTACGGCATTCGTAATTATGTCTTGATCCAAAGCCGAGAAATTGCAAGCATATGAATCATCAAGCTTAGCCAATCTAATTTTATAGACTTGGTGTCTTTGTTTTTCCGACTGACTCCCACCAAAAAGACAGTGGATCAAGTCTTCTGACCCTAAGGAATCATATCCCATTACTTTAGCTACCGACTTTAGTACGTACGATCTCTGAGATCCTGTATCGATCATGGCTCGTACTCTATACTCTCCTAGCTCTCCTTTAACTTTTACGGCCAAAGTCTGTAAAAAGATGGTTTCTACGGTGTTATTAGTTAATGAACATTCAGGCGAGGGATCATTATTCTCGTTTTTAGGAACCAATTTGTTATAATTTGAATCCTTTACCCGACACATAACCTCAAAATGCCTACGTTTACAGTTTTCGCATTGCACTCTCTTTTTACAGTCTTTGCTTAAATGTTTCCTACGAAAACATATAAAGCAACAACCACTTTTTAACAGTAAGCTTTTCTTATGTTCGTAAGTCAGTTTACGCGCAGTTGGACATTTTTCCGGAGTATGGTCAGGATCCGTAATCTGACAAAATATACATTTGATTTTAATCAGTCGTCTGGCTTTATCGTTAGAATTTGTCAAACCTGCCGCAGTTGGAACCGATTTTTCTAAAGATATTTTTGAAAATGAGCCTACGGCTAAAGCTATTCTTTCCTCATTCTCAACCTCTTTTTTCAGAAACTCCATTAAGCGGTCTAAACGTTTCTTTACAGTGTTATCGCTCTCCCCTAAAGGCGTACGTTGCCATACCCTAAGAAGTTCTTCTGGCAAAGAACTCTCCACCAGTGGGAATAACATAGCGGAACACGTATCTGAAGTAACCCCTAAAGATTCTAAAGCCCTAAGTTGGCTACTTAATTTGTCATATAAATCTGTAAGGGATACCCTTTCATCAATATTCGTAAGCGTGAGCTTAAGGAGCTCTCGCACATAAACTTCGACCAGTAAGTCTTTGTTACCAAATCTAGCTTTCAAACTAGCGAGAGCTTTCTCGTAGTTTTCTTTAGTAGGAGGAAAACTGGAAATTATTTGGTATGCCTTCGAATTTTCGACCATACACTGAATCAAATATTGGAACTTGTCAACTTTAGATATTCTATCGTCTTCGTCTATTTGTTGGAATTGACTCCAAAAGGGAAGCCACGATAGTAAATCCCCGTTAAATTGTCGTAATTTAATTTTAGGAAGTTTTGTTTGTTTCTCTAAATTTAATGGTTTTGCCGTCTGTAAATGTTTTGATTTGTCAGTGTCAACTAATTTGTCAATTTTTATTTTTATTAAATTTAAATTTAGTTTTATAATCGTGATGAATCTATTTCCTCCACTAATTCTGTTTCGTCAGTTGACGTGTCATTTAATAATAAATCAAAAATCTGTCTGTCGATATCAACTATAGATTTAAGTCTCGACTCGAGTAACCAGAGGTCCGATAATACCTGAGCCGTAGTCACTACCTCCGTCTTCAGAAGTTCTTCCAGGGCGTTGTACTTCTTTGTGAACGAACTTCTAAACGCTTTGCGAGACTTCTTTAGTTTGGTACATTCAATGCTGTTAGCCGCCATTTTTTCTTCGTCCCAGGTTCTTGAAGTCACGGCACCACAAATGTTAAATTAAGGAGACAGATTTTAACGGTTTTATAGAAAACGATCTATTTAAATGACAATAAATTTAGAGTTTGCTCGTTGACGAAACGACTCTCCAATTCCATCTAAAAATCTTCTATTTATTTTCTTTTACTTGCTCAAGTATTTTTCTAGTAAAAGTTCTTCAAGAAAATATCCCTAAATCGGAACAAAGGGTATACAATTTTTTAATATTAAATTAATTTTACATCATTTTTTAAAAAAGAGAGCGCGATAAAACGGCTTTATATCATCCCTACATTAGAACATTATCAAACCTTTTAAGAATTCTTTTTAAAAAAACATTCCATCAGTCAAATATGGTTAAAAAATTATTACTAAGAAGTAATTCGTCAAATCGAAACAATGCGTTTTATGCAATGATGCACACCCTGCTAGTTACAGGGCACTGATTATAAACAGTTGCAGAAGAGGTTAAGAAAACCAAATCATAGCAACAATCATCTTATATAAACCAGGCACCAATCACAAACTTCTCTCCTCATCCGCTATTCAACCTCCTCCCCCAAGGAAATCACCATCGAAACATTCATCATTCTACCACATCAAATAATTCTACTTCAAATATTAGTTTTCCTGCTCTCTCCTACCAACCTACATAAATCCCTCATCTCCTTCAACTCATATTTCAGTTTCATTCCATACATTTCTACACAAACTTTGAACCATGATTAATCCTCTCCTTACAGCACTCACTACCTTTATCGCTTATATCCAATCTCTTCTTCTAGCTATGCACCAACTCCAGTGAACCCCCTAAGTCACCAATATCTCACAATCCTTCTTTAACGCTAATAGTGCTACCAAACACGGTCAGGAAATAGATATCTTACTACAAAAAAGAAAGATCGACATTGCCCTTATTACAGAAACACATTTCACTACACGTTCACGTCTTTGAATCAGATTCCTCTTGTTTAGACTTGACGAAAAACTTTTTAGCATTTTTTTTTAAAAACAATGTTTGACAAATGGAAAGTTTTTAAAAGGTTAATGACCCCATTTAGGAATGATATACAGCTTTTTTTGGAGGGTAGTTTACTTTATTTTATATATTTAAAAAATAAAAAATATACCCCAATTGGGGAAAACCAAAATATTCTAATAAGCAATTAGATAATATTATTTAAAGATGTAAATTGGGACATATAATTTGAACGATTGCAAATTTGGCATGGTTGTTTATACCCTTGATTTTGAGTACTTGTACCACATTGAGAATGAGAGCTAGATCAGGCTGACCGTTGTTGCTGCTTATGTATTTTGGTTCACCACGTTCATAAGGTCAAATGCTCTTACAGTAGTCTGATTGGCATAATTAGAGCTATCATTTAGAGAATTTTACACATAATTTTTGAAACACATTCTTCTAGAAAGCGGTTTTGTGTAGGACCTTGCCCAATTCAAGTCACAAAACTGTGTCTCATAACGATGCTAAGTTCAGTCTGGAACTCACACGGTACTGCTAAAGATTTTACCTTAGCAGCCCAAGTTGCTACTAATGCCGGAGTACTGGTGCCGGAGTTCCCCATAAATAATTACTCTAGCCGCGAAAGTGGAAACGACGAACTAAGTCATCAAAATTCTTGTCCACTGGCTCATTAGGAATGCAGACATTTTTGGCTAAGATATAAGTATCTTGATCAATTTCTATGAGCAACATGGCTCTTTTGATATCAGCCGAATATCATTTGCCAGAAAAAAAATTGAGTTAATTGAGCCTTGAATACTGGCCAATTATTATTGTGCCTAAAATCAAAAGTTGGAGTGGAACCAAAGATTTTAGGTGTCATACTACCTGAATTGTTTGAATAATCACTTGAACTCGAACTTCTTTCAGATCCCGAATTTTCACTTCCCGAATCGTTTTAGATTAATATTGCCATCGCGAAGTTCGAAAAAAATCTCACAACCACTTTGTTATGTAAGTTTTAAAGTAGAAATATGTATATTTAAAAAAAAAAGAAAAAAAAAAAAAAAAGTTACATGTTAAAAGAGAACGGTGTGTATAGCAATGATGTGACGTGGCAATGTGTTCTGCTACCGGGCAGAAACACATTGCCTTGTCTCGAAATTTGTATCTAACTCTAATAAGATATGATTTGATTTGTCTAGGTGGACATTTATCAATACATAAAAAACAATATGCAATATTTTGGCATTCGTTATCTCTTTTTTTTACCAACAACTAAATTACTACAATCATCTGCCAGTGTAGTGCAGTACAAACTAAAAGAAGTACTTTTAAATCAAATTATAATTATTTTTTAGTACGGGAAACATACAGAGATGTATGTTCAATATTTCAGAGATGTAATTCAAAGCAGATTTACATCTCCTCGGACAGTCAGGCGACTATTAAGTCATTGACTGTTCCGAGATGCACGTCTAAACTAGTGACAAATTGTAAGAAATTTCTCAATGATTTGACAAGACAGAATTCTTTCAATCTATTATATTTTCCTTGACATAGTGGGATAGAAGGGAATAAATTGGCAGATCAACTGACCAGGCTGGGTTCCAGTGTAATTCCTTTTATCCCGGAACTAGTGGTACGTATACATCGCTGCGTTGTGTGGACCGCTTTAAAGAAGTCTTTGTTAAAAGATTTTCAAATAACCTAGGAAAAATGCTCCCAGAATAAGACAGTCTAAGTTGTTTATTTCAGGACCCTCTCATAAAGTTACTAAGACAATATTAGCCTAACAAGGACCCTTATCATTTTATAAATTATAGCCGATCACTGTCGTTTCAACAAACACTTCACGCAGCTGCTAGGCATGGTTGAAATTCCAACCCTTTGGTCGTGTGAAGAGGAAGATGAAACTCCTACTCACCTACTAAGCTGCTGCCAAGCGTTGGCTAACCATAGATGGCAACCCTTTGGAATGCCAATATTTCCCCGAGTAGATTTTAAGTGACTATCCTCTGAAAAAAACTGCTGGTTTTTTGTGAGTCTGTCAGTCTGCTCAGACAATAGAAGAATCAGGGAGAGAATTATTTATCTAACCTGGGTTTGTTCAATGGACCTACCTAAGTGGTTTAGGCCTCTGGGTTTCCAAACCCCGTAAATAAAAAGTTTAATGTAGTAGTTAAATATTATAGATTTTTTTTTTTTTTTTTTTTTTTTTTTTNAGCGAAGTCAATAATAAAGATTTCACGGACTTAATTGATCGGGTTGTGGTTTAGTTAAGATAAAAATGGACATTCCGTGTTCACCCAGGTCCCAGTCCTGATGGGGTCATATTAGACTTAGTTACTAATAATAACATTTACCTAAATCAGTGATTATAGAATTTTACCTAGTAATTAAAATTAATTAGTTGAAGTTTAAGGTAACGAAAATAGGAGAATTATTATAATTAAAATATAACTTATCTTATCAAAATTTAATTTTCCAGTTATTTTAGTAATAGGTGCTGTAAGTAACGAACGGGTGTAGGTTGAAATGCCTATCTATAGCTAATAGTAATAGGGATAACACATGTAGGCGTACTTATATTAGGTCTAACCTTACAATCTTTTACTTATGGTCACGTGTGTAAAATATATATGGCGTCGATTACAATCGAATTTGTTTGAAAACTCGGGAATGACTCGTTCGCAATTTCTGATCTAAGTGTTGGCCGTCGTTTTTCATAATTAAAAACAGCATTATCGATTTAAGTATAGTGCAGAGATAGTAATTCCAAGCTTTAACTCACTGAATTCATTTGTGGAAAGATAAGGTCCGTTCTTATAATCCTTTTCTTGGTCAAAGGATATAGAAGAGTACCCGGTGTAAAGGCTTTATAGGGATTTTGCCCTTACCACTACCTGTAGGGCTTCTCTTTCCATTTACACTTGACTAAGGAGCTTTCCACCATATAGAAAGGGAACCCTCTTAGTTAATATTTTCCTTCCTTTTTTTATCTTCAATGGCAGTTTCTGACTTCTTTTATGATAAGTGTGCCACTACTGACTTTTTATACAACTGACTTTGCTACAAGGCTCTGATGATATATCTGAAGGCGGGTAGATGAAAGACTACTTTTAACCAAGTCCATAATTAAGTAGTCAAAATGAACTACAGTTGCAGCAGAAATCAACTTTTAGACACAATTTTCAGACGGGAAAGATTATAATGACCAGTTAATTTTGAAATAAAAATATTAAGAGGGATATCGGCGATGCAGTGTGGGATAATCACCGACATAATATCTGGTTATGATTGATTTCTCTTCATGTGATAACCTAATATTGATTTATGTTCTTGACATTAAAGAAACGAATAAAAACAATTATTATTTGACCGACGAGGATCTGAAATCAATTGTAGCAGCACCTGATTTTTTATTGTAATCAGAAGCGAGATCATAAGCAAGGACCTTGATCGTGAACTCACTATTGATGCATATAAATTTTCCTACCTAATGAATATCTTGAACTGTGACAAACATGGACTGTGTGACAATTTAAGTTCTCGCTTGTGGGACTGTTAGCGTACGCACAGCACTCTAACCTGAAAAACAGGTCATTGTCAATATAGGTTAGAATGGTTCAAATTCCAGGAAGGTAGGTCATGTTTTACACTGAAGATCATTTCAAGTGGGTGTGTTTAGTGGCCGATTACCCGGATCGTCCCGTCCTGCATACGGGACGATCTGGGTTTCCTCAACGGACTGACCCACGTGGTCTATGTCTTCGAATTTTGGATCCAATGCCTTTGGGGCTGGCTATATTTAAGATGATAGTTACGCTAAATTTGGATTATCGTGGATTGTCAGAATTTGTGGAACTAAAATAATCTCGAAAAAAACTATTATGATCAATATGATAGACCCCCTTCCAAATCCAATATAATAATCAAATATTTCATAAAATAATTTCTGTTAAAAACATTAGTTTAAATATGATCCAATACAATATTCGTATACATTATATTGGTACACCAAATAATAATTATTATATTAAGTACAATATATTTGTTGCTTTGCTCCCCTTTAAGAAAAGTTAGATTTAAGTATTTTCTTTGCACAAGAAAAAGAAAGTGGTAACTTTTAAGTATTAGGGGACTTAGAACTTGTAGATATTTATCTTTCTTTAGGGAAAATTGACAAATAATCAAAGCTGAAAAGTTTCCCAATTCCGTAGTAAAGAACTTTTTTTCAGTATTTTCACCTGTTCCACAGGGGATAAAGTATATTTGGATAAAACAATGACATTGAGTCCGACTATAGGATTCTACCTTAAACTATATATTTGAACTACATAGCTATAATAAATATTTAATGGACAGACTTTATATTACATGGGAATTATAGATTTATCATAGTTATAATCTGATATTAAAGAGGAAATAAAAGTGGATTTGACACATCCTTGGAAAAGTTAAGGGATAAAAAAGGCCCTAGCATGGAACGCCCAAAGAATAAGGGTAAAATGATGTAAAGGACTTAAGGAAGAACTAAGAGATATGGATAGTAAAAAAGAAGGCTGGACAAATTGGGAATTACAGGATGCCCTGGGGAAAACTCAATTCCCCATGGATTGGGACGGATAGGAGGTCCTCCTTAATACCCTATAAGAGCCCAAGAAATTTAGTCAAGTCATGTCTATTTCATGTGGAAAGAGGTAATAGCCAATGATTGCAGAACCAAACTCCCATCTAATTTTTTTAAAATCCTTTAAAAATGTTTTTAAACCCACCACACAAAGAAAATAAGGCAGCACCTGCCTGATTGCATTATCCCGACAAAGATTTATCCCTAGAAAAGAGACTCCAGGGAAAAACAGGTACAATTTATGGCCCAGAACAATATAAATTTCTTGCGTTTGCTTAGAGTCAACATCACGATAAACCAAGTTATAGCGCTCTAGAAGTGCTTAAATAAGTGTGTATGTTTTCTAGCTTTGTGTTTTTAATTTTAGCTTTTCTATTATGTATTCTCTTTAGATCTTAATTGCAACCTGTGTAAACTATTTGTATTTTCTTTTGTTTTATATCCCATGAAGAAGGTTTAAAGAATAAAATCCTGGTAACTGCAATAACCACCTGCGCCAAAATAGTTTCTTCCCTTCAATGTCGTTTAGATTTGGATGACACCCAACCATGGGAAAAGAAACAGTTCACGAACCTTATAGTGATTAAAGTGACAGGTGAACCTGGGCCGAAATGTTTTCGTCACTTTTACTCTTCGCCATAGCACCTGTTCTTCTAGAATTCTTATCCAAGTTCCTATTTCTCAGTTCAACACAGTCCGTTACCTTAGCCTTTACCTCAATAGTCGACTCATTTGGCAACGTCATATAAAAACACAATATTTCCCATGGGACATTTCAAGACGATACAACTTGATGTTTCTCATTCTATACCCGTAGGTAAAAATCATATTAAAAAATAAATTTTGTATTTATAACATAATTTTAAAACTATTTGACCTACGGCCTAGATGTTTGGGGTAGCACTAAATCTTCCAACAATCTGAAGGCATCACAGATACCTCCATCTACGTCTCCATCCCTACTCTCAGTAGGGTCACGGAGGGAATTTTTGGTTGGAAGTCAAAAATTCAGATTCTGCGATCCAATACATATAAAATAAGTCTATCCTTAGAACCACCATGCATTTTCGAGGTAATGTCCCCTATTGCTTGAACTACTTAAGAAGCGGAAGATCCGACTCTGGCTACACTTGGTGTTCACAAAGCATAACGATTTCAATTGATGACAACTTAAGAGAAGTGGCATCTATCCGGCTGCAGAGTGCTAATAATTATGCTCATAAAATTCCAAAGGTACATTCGATTACTCAACGAGCCCTTGATAATCTGTAGTTAAATATGCACTCGTTGATTTACCGATAGTTTTATATTTTGACATGGTTGCAGTAATAATTGTGAAAACTCAAATGCCTCATTCCCAAGAATTAAAAATGGCATTTCCCGTTAATATTTATCATTGAGAAGAATTCTGTCTTTTGACAAATTCAATTAATGTTTCTTGAGTAGCCTTGAGAAGTTGGAATTTTAAAAATATTCGAATCACTTGATTAACTAAATGACTTAACTTCCACATAAATGAAATTGTAATTCACCACAGATATTGCCAAAAGCCCCATTGAACATAAACTTGTATATAGTTAAAAAAACTCTGAGCCACTCCTATTGGGCTATTCTATTCGAATATGTTTACCATCAATAGGTCCGATGCAATTTGGATATTGTTTTTTGTCATGAAAATCTTCCACAATTTTTAGCCAATTATCAGTCTTTTTTACAACCCTGTACAATGGTAGCAAACATTCCCAGAGAACGTCACATGTATTCCTCACGATTTCACTTATCGTTGTTGCTGTAAGCAAATGTTCATAGTGCAAACGTACAAAGCTGTTTCCCGATGCTAAGTACATGCAAAAAATAAGAAGAAAACTAAACATATTGATTTTTTTTTTTTTTATTTCAATATAAACAATGATTTTTATTTGGGTGTGGAAGACAATTTTTATTTGATATCAATCTTGGAAACTAGATTTTTATAGAGCGATTTCTATGGCTGAATATATTCAACCATCCAAGTCCTTAAAAGGTTTACTTGTAAATCAACTAAATAAATTGATATAACCCATTTTGGTTTCCTATTTTTCTTATATATTTTATTTAGGAGGCAGCTCCCCTTCATTTAGAGTTATAATTCATAATATAATTTCCCCCTTAGATAATGATTTTTCAGAACATAAATACACCAATTTCATAAAAAAATTAGTCCTGTTTTAGGATTTACCATATGCACAAACATCAGATCACAAATTACAGGTAGAAATTTATCCAAATTCACACATTTTTGGGCTCAAGATGGCTTAAACTATAAAAAAAAAATCTATCAAAATCTCCACATTGAATTACTGCACCATTAAAATGCCCTCTCTCTGGGTATTTTTTCCCCNTTTGTTTTTTTTTTTTTTTTTTTTTTTTTTTCATGTAACGAGGTATAAACAAAATAGAAAACCCTAAAGAAGTGCTTTAGAATGGTTTATAACGAACAAACAAATATACCGTCTGATTCAGGAAGTATCACAGAAAGAAAACAAATATTATATGTTTCGATCAACTTTTATTTTTGCGAGACTCGATTGAGGGCAAGCAGTATCAAGGGAAATCAGACGAACACAGAACATGGGGGCGACAGTGAAATTGAGGAATCGATGGATATCGAAGGCACTGAAAGTGCTTCCGACTCACGACGTAGTAAAATAAGTAATCAAAAGAAAAGTTCTTCCATGTCGTATGAGAAGTCTTTACTCCATTTTTAATAGAAATATAACAGGAAGACAAAGAAATCGACGAGGACAAGTTAGTATTTAACAGAATTCAGTGCGCGTACGGAAATTATGAGTTGAACGGGAAATGCCTAGAACCCGCCTCACAATACCCTTATCATGTCACCGGAAGGAGAGTTGCGCACTGTAACGAATCCAACAGTTTATATCCAAGGATCGGACCATTAGCAATAACATATTTTTACCTAGACACAAGACTCTTGGGATATTACGTTCACAGACAATTGCAATATTATAACTTTATAATGTACGCCTAGTAAAATGATTTATCAATTATTAGAACGGTAAATAATTGTTTTATTTTTAAGTTTCTTTTATTAAAAAAAATAACAGTAAGAGTTATAATAATAATTTTTATTCCTCCCAATAATCATTGGACAATTAAGAATTTACAATTATTAAATCAATACATTAGTTACATATATGGATATGTCTTTATAAATGGCGTGTGAGCGCCCTCAAAAAAAGGTCATAATTGAACCTGGGGGTGGCAGCTAATTTTATTTCGTAGGTGATCTGCTAAAAAGGCAAAACGCATTAGGCAGCCGGATGTTATTAGATTGTAAGACGTGAGATTTCCATATAGATCTTAGAGTGAGGCGGAAAGGCGTCTGAGAGGCTGGGCAGCGTGGAACTCTGGTTAAAATAAGAACACATATAAGAACGACCTTGTTTTGGATTCCATTTGAAACATTCAGTTCGGACGACTGAATTCCTCGACCGCAGAAGGGGGTAAAATCGTGTAGATCTTTAAAATGGAATCCATTTGAATAATTCCGAGCTCGTAAAATGTCGTGTAGAGTTCTAACTGTAATTCCAAACCGTTTCTGAATTGTTCCCTTGGCCGTCTAGGAATCCGCTGATGAATGTTGGGAAGAAAACATGTTATTTCTCACCCTTGAGAAGCATGTTCAATGTTCATGTTAAATTCGTACTGTAAACCCTTGCGATATATAAATGTTTTCCTCTAAGGTTTTGGAGTTTGAAATCGAACATAGATTACTTTAATAGCTAGAAGCGGACTAGATTTAGCCAACTACTACGTCGGCTTCCGGCTACTATAGTTGACGCATAATTTTATCCTGAATTAACCAAAAAGGTATATATTCAAAACACTACATGAAATTGTGCGATAAATTCATTATACAGATTTCTAATTAGTTTTACAAAACCTCGGCGAAAACAAATAATAAGTAATAATTTGTCAATTATTTTATTAAACAAAAAGAGCTTGTGAAATCTACAGTTCCTAGCTGCTATTCTATTATCATTTTAACGTGGCTAACACGAATGACATTAAACAACTATTACAGAGATCATTCAAGGAAGTTGCTTAACATGGTCATGATGAGATATAGTTGCAAAGTACATCCCTGTAATGGATTCGAAACGGTGAGAATCACAAAATCTCCAATACGGTCTTCTTAAGATCTAAATTTATAGAATCTCAAAAAAATGTTTCTCAGTTATTGTTGAAATACTACTTCTACTTGCAGTATTTTCAAACAACTGTGTAAAGTAGAAGTCATCTAAACATTTACATTGTCACTTTGTATTTAATTATTAAAATAAATGTATTACCGTTCTTAAACCTACATTAGTTATATACGTGAGATTCTAGGGCTAAACTGATATTTTAAGAAATAATTTATCATTATCTTTCAAACATGTCTAGAGGCAGCATGATCATTCCAATTAAAAAAACTATCAAATACAATATACAAATTAATCTCTCACTACTTGTAATAAATAAGTAAATAATATCTACCAACTTATGTAAAAGAAAAATACCTAAAGCTAAAAATTATTATACGTAGATCTTTTTTGAGATTCATATACTCTTTTTTAAATAAGCCCACCATATTATAATCTATATTTTATTATTAGTACAGTCAAAGTAAACTTTTACTTGGGCAAAATTAAAACAAAAATATTTTTTTATCATTCATTAAGTTCAAGAAAGAGGAGGCAACTATTGATCCAGCTCTGTAATTTCAGCGAAATTACAGAGCTTAAAAAAAAAAAAAAAAAAAAAANCAAAGAAGCAGTACTTATTTACTACTTTAAGGACGATGCTACACTGACTGGATAACAAACCTACTCCACAAGACTACAAGCCCAATGTACTTAAGTACTCTCTCCTTTTTGTAGCATATAGACAAGATGCAGAACATGCTTCGTACTTAGGACCACTAAACTATAACCAGCTACCTAAACACATTCAACGGATAAAATCGTGTAAAATCTTTAAGTACAATATGAAAAAGCATCTCAATAGTCTTCCACCGTTTTAATGAGTTTAAAAACAAAAGCTTTCAAAAATTTGAATAATAATGATAGTAACAAATAATACAATAAAAAATAAAAATAAAAAATATAGATATTTCGTAAATAGTATAATGTTGGAATGAGTGCGAAAATGTATATGTATAAGTATGCCTGATGTAGAATATAATATGTAAAGGGAAAAAAGGGAAATAAAAGAAGTAATTAAAATATGAAAGGAAAAAACATCTAAATATATAATTGTTTTTAAGAGACGGGCCCTTCTATCTAGTCTTATTTAAACTAATGAGGGTCCTCACCTTAAATATAACATAACTGTTGTATAAGTACTAAACTTTGTATTAAAATTATAATTGTTAATTATTAATTACTATTATTAGTATTATATATTAAAATATTATTATTATGAACTGTACTCCTTTCCTCCGGCATTAATTCAAAGTCCAAAGGTATTGTTAAAAACAGACAAGCCACAGCCATCAGGGAAGCTATCTCGTATATTACTGCTAATTATTCTCAGCCATTTACAACAGCAGGAGATGATTATACTAAATCGCTTTCTATGGCATAAAGACAGTGCATTAAGGAGTATAGCAATCTCATATGGGTCTTTCGTGACAGCGAAGTATGGGCGAGCAACTGAAGTTTTTGACGGTTATACACCAGAATACACGATATAAGACATGACCCATGTGCGCCTAACTCATTTTTAGTTTCCCCTTCTGAGAACTTCACACCAGATATGCCATTCTCAGGAAATAAGGAATTTTTTCTCGTCGATAAGGGACACAAACAAAAACAGAAAATAATTACTCATATTGCTGAAGAAAGAAGGCCACATGCTTTTTCAGTAATTCATGCAGTTCATGATGCCAATGTTGACGTTATATCTGCAGTGGAATCTTCAAAAAGTATAAATACAACAGTGATAGGAGAAGACACTGATTTGGCAGCATTGGTAATGCTGATTTATTGGCGTAATCAAGCGCACCACAAGCTGTTTTTCCGAAGTGATAAAAAGCTTTCTAAACAGAATAAAGTTTATGATATCAATGCCATTAGATATTCACTTGGAAATGACAGTGAGGAGTCTATTTTTTATATATTCGTGTACATGCTGTTGACACCAGCCCGAGAATATTTCAATATTGGAAAGCAATCAGTTTTCAAACGTGTCTTTGAAGATCGATATAATCGAGAACTTGCTCTAATCTTAATTCTAGTCAGGCTGAAGAAATAGGAAAGATGATAATGGGATGTCTTTTTGGTGGAAGATAAGAAGATACACTAAATACGCAACAGTACAAAAATATTTTAGATAAAGTTACTAAGGCAAAATGTTTCGTAAAGCCACAGAAACTTTCCCCAACGGGATCAGCAGTCAAAGTAACATAGTCTTGGTGGATATCTGTAAATTTGTTTATGGAAACAAATGCAAGAAGGGTATGACCACATGGGGATGGAGTACACATAAAAATAATATATATGTACCGAAAACAATGAAGATGCCACCAGCACCTAAAAGTATTTTTCGCATAATAAAATTTAACTGCAAAACTAGCTATGTTACCACGAAATTAGTTGCCAAAAAAATGGAATGCATTAGTTTATGTGGTCAATGCCAAGAACCAAATAGAGAAAACGGTCTACTGCGTTTACTAGACAAGTAAGTCGAAAGTATAGATAAAAATTATGAAGAATTGTGACAAGAAAGCCAAAACATGTTTTTTTGTTTGTTTTTTTTTAATGGAAAGTGTCATATACTTTGAAATAAGGTTTTTTTGTTCATGTATATGTGTGGCTCTACAGTAAAAGTTTATATAATGCATAATGCTCAATTTCCCCTACTTTTTACAATATAATGCAAAAAGAATCAGTTGTGTTGCAATTTTGGCCAGGTCAATGGTATTTTTACACTATTTTGACTGGACTATATATAACAACCCAATTTTTTCAATATTTACGCATTTGCTGACATTGAGAAGAATTTCTATGTGTCAAANCTTCTGTATTTGCGTTCACGATTTAAAAAATCTAAAAAGATAATTATTTAAGATCCAAGAATTATGGTGTGATTTTTTTGAACATGTTTGCCAAAAATGCGTCAAAATTGGTAGTTTAAACTCCATGCGTTACAAAATAGTATCAATGACATTATAGTTCCAATCTATTTTGATAGCACCGTGATACCATTAAACTGCGTCCACTGTATATAAACTTACTTAAAAAAAAAAAAAAAAAAAAATGAATCTGCAGAAGTAATGAAATTAATCTTGCAGAAGTAATGAAATACGACGCATAAAGCTATTGACTTTCACCGATACCGATGGACTTACTTTTCAAAGAAGCAGTACTTATTTACTACTTTAAGGACGATGCTACACTGACTGGATAACAAACCTACTCCACAAGACTACAAGCCCAATGTACTTAAGTACTCTCTCCTTTTTGTAGCATATAGACAAGATGCAGAACATGCTTCGTACTTAGGACCACTAAACTATAACCAGCTACCTAAACACATTCAACGGATAAAATCGTGTAAAATCTTTAAGTACAATATGAAAAAGCATCTCAATAGTCTTCCACCGTTTTAATGAGTTTAAAAACAAAAGCTTTCAAAAATTTGAATAATAATGATAGTAACAAATAATACAATAAAAAATAAAAATAAAAAATATAGATATTTCGTAAATAGTATAATGTTGGAATGAGTGCGAAAATGTATATGTATAAGTATGCCTGATGTAGAATATAATATGTAAAGGGAAAAAAGGGAAATAAAAGAAGTAATTAAAATATGAAAGGAAAAAACATCTAAATATATAATTGTTTTTAAGAGACGGGCCCTTCTATCTAGTCTTATTTAAACTAATGAGGGTCCTCACCTTAAATATAACATAACTGTTGTATAAGTACTAAACTTTGTAATAAAATTATAATTGTTAATTATTAATTACTATTATTAGTATTATATATTAAAATATTATTATTATGAACTGTACTCCTTTCCTCCGGCATTAATTCAAAGTCCAAAGGTATTGTTAAAAACAGACAAGCCACAGCCATCAGGGAAGCTATCTCGTATATTACTGCTAATTATTCTCAGCCATTTACAACAGCAGGAGATGATTATACTAAATCGCTTTCTATGGCATAAAGACAGTGCATTAAGGAGTATAGCAATCTCATATGGGTCTTTCGTGACAGCGAAGTATGGGCGAGCAACTGAAGTTTTTGACGGTTATACACCAGAATACACGATATAAGACATGACCCATGTGCGCCTAACTCATTTTTAGTTTCCCCTTCTGAGAACTTCACACCAGATATGCCATTCTCAGGAAATAAGGAATTTTTTCTCGTCGATAAGGGACACAAACAAAAACAGAAAATAATTACTCATATTGCTGAAGAAAGAAGGCCACATGCTTTTTCAGTAATTCATGCAGTTCATGATGCCAATGTTGACGTTATATCTGCAGTGGAATCTTCAAAAAGTATAAATACAACAGTGATAGGAGAAGACACTGATTTGGCAGCATTGGTAATGCTGATTTATTGGCGTAATCAAGCGCACCACAAGCTGTTTTTCCGAAGTGATAAAAAGCTTTCTAAACAGAATAAAGTTTATGATATCAATGCCATTAGATATTCACTTGGAAATGACAGTGAGGAGTCTATTTTTTATATATTCGTGTACATGCTGTTGACACCAGCCCGAGAATATTTCAATATTGGAAAGCAATCAGTTTTCAAACGTGTCTTTGAAGATCGATATAATCGAGAACTTGCTCTAATCTTAATTCTAGTCAGGCTGAAGAAATAGGAAAGATGATAATGGGATGTCTTTTTGGTGGAAGATAAGAAGATACACTAAATACGCAACAGTACAAAAATATTTTAGATAAAGTTACTAAGGCAAAATGTTTCGTAAAGCCACAGAAACTTTCCCCAACGGGATCAGCAGTCAAAGTAACATAGTCTTGGTGGATATCTGTAAATTTGTTTATGGAAACAAATGCAAGAAGGGTATGACCACATGGGGATGGAGTACACATAAAAATAATATATATGTACCGAAAACAATGAAGATGCCACCAGCACCTAAAAGTATTTTTCGCATAATAAAATTTAACTGCAAAACTAGCTATGTTACCACGAAATTAGTTGCCAAAAAAATGGAATGCATNGCGAAGCACGGATATCCAGCTAGTATATATATGAATAAATGAATAAATTCTCGACCGTACAAATAAACAACAACAAACAAAAACTCAGGTTTCGGTCACAAAAATCGTCACTATGTTACAATCCCGACGATTTTTGTGACCGAAACCTGAGATTTTTGTTTGTTTTTGTTTATTTGTATGGTCGAGAATTTATTCAATTATATATATTATATGTATGTAAATATACATACATGATCACTACGTGAGAAGGGCTCATTCTTTGTTTAAAAATTAAACGTAAAAACAAAACAAATCATCTTTGAACTAATGTAAATATGTTGATGAATAAAAACGATACATTGGAAGACTAAAACACACTGAGTTATATGAGATGTGACAGTGATCCAGGGATGAGAATTGGGGGAGGTGAAATAGGATTTACTTTCTGAGATAAAAGGATGTTCACCGAAACATTAGAGCCACAGCTACAGTCGTTTTCCCCCCAAAAAAATCCAATGCTCTCGACTTTGATCACAATAAACGGCAAATGTTTAATGCATGGGTATTGTGTGGGCCCCGTTCCAATCTATTTTGATAGCACCGTGATACCATTAAACTGCGTCCACTGTATATAAACTTATTACTGGTTAAAGTTCTTTTAATTCATGGAACGTTCTTTGATGCAGCTATGGGCATAGGAATACCAATTATTTATTAAATAGCATGAGTTAGTAACTTTGTTACAGGATATAGCATTGTCTTCGACAACCTATTCAAGCATTAGACTATTCATAGTTAACGATTTTAGCCTTAAAAACAGTTAGTTCTTCCTTTTCCCGCCTGTGACAGTATGTTTTGATTTAGGATGAGGTTCAAAATACCTAATCCTGGTAACTTAAAATTCTATGGTTTAATAAAATATTTTTGATTACAGCTAGGCCCTCAAGGCTGGAATAGATGTCCCTACTAACTAATTCCCCTTTTTTACTTCCTTACTATTTTATCGATAGGAGTTAATGATAGTAATACTTCTGTATTTGCGTTCACGATTTAAAAAATCTAAAAAGATAATTATTTAAGATCCAAGAATTATGGTGTGATTTTTTTGAACATGTTTGCCAAAAATGCGTCAAAATTGGTAGTTTAAACTCCATGCGTTACAAAATAGTATCAATGACATTATAACCAGTTTCGACCCCTCGCCCACTCCATGATAACACCAGGATCAGTTAGTAATAATAAGTTAGTTCTCTTATTCTATAGAATTAAATTAAATTAGTATCATATAATAATAAAATGTACATAGAAAACTACAATTATGTATAATAAACTCACTCAAACTAACATAAAACAACAATAATTAAAACTTAAAAATTAACTGTATCACAGTAAGTAGAACTAAAAGAACCTAAAGTGAAATGGATTTTTTAGTCTATTATTATGGAACCCAGCAGATTTTGGGTGTTCTGATATGTAATTGTCTCCAACTGGAGGTTGCCCTGCTATCTAGCGGTAGGGTAGCCTAACCTTTACTTCGAAAAATACCCGCAGCGCTGGTATAGGACGGTCGTCGTGTGAGACCGCCTTGTTCGGTCGTAGTGTTGGATGGTCTGCCCTTGATTTCGCCGCTTTTTTAATTTGCCTTCCGCCACCGCTTAATTTAATTTAAAGTTTAATTTGATTTATTATTATTTTATTTTATTATCATTATAAAACTTAAGTAAAGTCCGTTTGGACAGTGGACCATTTCGGAATCGGCAACGACACCTGCAAGGAAACCCAGGTGAGTCCAAATATTATATTCTTATATTCCTAGGTTTTATANACAGACGGACTGGTCGAGTCAGCTGATTGATTGATGGGGAAGAGATAGTTTGTTTTGACTAATGATCTATAAGGGGAGAATTGATGGGTAGGTCCATTACTCTTAGATTTGAATATTCAAAGTTTTAATGGATTCTAAATCTACGACAGAAAACTGAGTATATTTGATGAAAGAGAAAATATAAATAATTTTACTGACATTTAATTAGAATTTTTAAGAACTTTCTTGTACAACGAAATAAATGAACCAACAGAAAAAGAGTTGTTATCTTTAGAAATATAATTCTGCTATAAATTTGAATATGTCATATTCTTATTTTTTTTAGGTCTTTAGGGATGAGAAGTAAGATATATATTTTCTTTTAATTCATTTATTAGCTATATTTCGATCATACTTGGGCATCTTCAGGCCTTCAATTTAACTATCCGGAAATAACATCTAAAATAGTAGGTATGTAAACAATATACCTACTGAATATATCATTTAATTTATTTATGGGGAGTCTTCAACTATAAGAAAATCTAAATTAATTGATTATATTAATCATTTATTGCACTTAGTTGCACATTCTTGAGTTTAGGGAAATCTGTTTAGAACGCGTTTCCTATCTCTACTATACGATCAAGATTTACTGCGTGCTATACTATAATGTTAGCTTATGGAAGTATGTATTTTTTATTATTATTTTTATTTTTATTTTGGAAAAATAGAAAATATTTAAATTTCACATTTCATCATGAAAAAAAAAAAAATGTAGTTATTGAAAATTACTATATTTCAATGTCAAATTATTTATTTTGTAATTGAGATCACACTAAACTCTCCGATATTAGTTGGAATTTTCGGGAATATGCAACAAGGTCTGGCAAGACGCCACGGATATATCACACATTACAAATATCAGTGTACAGTGTTTAAATCATGTGCAATACAATTTTACAAAACATTGGATGAAGAATAGAGTCTGAAATCATTATTCCCAGAAGATACGTGTACTCCTCCGGAGGTTGAAGAAGTTGTAATTAATTCAAAGAATAATTTACTTCTAAATAAGTCTAAAGACAGATGCGAATTAATTTACTCGTATAATCAATAGAAAGCCTGGTGCGAAGTAAAAAATAATATATAAAAAATTCTAAAAATATGGTATTCGCTTATTTGACCGAATTGTCCAAAACTGATACAATGTTTATGGCCAATATACTTAATTTTAAAATCAATATTGATTTTACATGATAAAATTGATATTAAGAAATTTGCCTCACTTATAATAGCTTTAATTAAGTGGACAAATGAAGGATATACTCTCATAAAATCAAATGAGCTCACTATTAAAGAAATTGAACAATTAATTCAACAAGCTCCTAAAACATATTAAATGTACAAAGTAGCACTAATAATTGTTACTGGTGCATGTCGATGCGATGATCTAGTTAAATTATGTATATAAGATAATTTAAGTGATTTTACCATCGAACTCAGTAAAGCAGGTTAAACAATATTAAACACTGACAGACAATAAATAAACAATAAACAATGTAAACTAACACAACACATTAATAATAAGAAGGTTATACACTGGTTATCCGAGTGATGTCAAAACAAGACAATGGATGCAGTAGAAGAAGAAACCTTTACAAATAATAATAATGAGATATGATGATAATAATAATGGTAGGTATAATAATAATGAGGAAATACATTTTCATAAATTAAAATTTGTCATGCAGCCTGTTGGTAAGAATAAACCAAGTTTAATCTGCAGCAAAGTCGCTAGTTTTTCAGAAACACCAGACACTCATGTACACTGGCCAATGCATGGGAAGAACCTAAGCAACTCTTACTGATGCAGGGCGAAGTATGACGCTTCTAAGAACTTCTAACTAGACTACTAAGAACTTAAGAACTAGACTTCTAAGAGCTTTTAAGTATGTAGACTTAAAAACTTCATTAAAGACTTCGGAGGTAGACCTTGCTGTAAATACTTTAACTGAGAACCAACACTCTCTATGGACCGCAACTATTCTGTATAGGACAAAACCAACTTTCGATTCTTACTTACCACAGACTATACGGACGATGATGGCAATAGACTTGCTACCCGACTGACAAACTAACGTTTAACAGACTAACTAGGGAATTGTCGACAGCACTAACAGACTACAAATCTAGGCAGTTCTCGGAATATACCGACAGACTAACTACTGAGGACAAATCACTATGGTATAGGGATGGGAGGAACGGAACGTAACTATAAAAATAACTAGTTCCTGCGTTGGAACGGTTCCAATCGTTCCAAGATTTCATGGAACTACGTTATTTTTGGAACGACTTTGAAATTTTTATTTTACACGAAATGTCTATTTTTATTTATTTAACAATATTTTTGTCTTAATTCAATTCAAATTAAAAATTATATTTTTGTAAAAAAATATATATTTAAGTGATTATGGAAAAAAAGAATACGAAACGTAACTGATTAAAGAGGCAACTGTAACGAGAGCGAGCAAAAGCAAGCAATTGAATTAGGGAAATTACTAAGAACTTGAAATGTTGGCAGGGAAGATTCGATAGAATTTCTGAATGACAATCAGAGAAAATGATTCAAGGATTTGATTTGATAGGTGTGGAAGGATTTGATAAGAAGTAAGCTTTGATTTTCAAGAAGGGATGGGACTGAGAGGATTAGATCGGATATTGAAAGGGATTAGAGCTTGTGGGTCGGAGCTTGTCTACTGAGGGTGTCAGTATAAGATAATTAATAATTGTGTTATATGCGGTTTCCATGTTCATTGATTACCTATACGCATATTCAAGAGTCACGAGAAATTGTGTCAGGGATGATGCACAAATATTTCAACACAAAATCTTCTAGAAGCACATACATTATTAAGGATTATCAGTTCATTGAAAATGGCTGATATCTACTATAAACATATTTAATGTATAATCCTTGTTAATCCAACAGCACACTAACTGGGCTAAAACCAACTCTCTATTCACAATAGCATATTCTCCATAATCTGATCTCTACTAGAAATAGTGATTTTAACCTAAGAATCTCTCTAATTCTGTGGAATATGTATGTGCAGCCGGTGATGATTTACGGATTCGAAACATGGGTGTTAAATAAAGAAATTATTAATAAACTGAGGGCGGTGCAAAGAAGTATGATGAGAAGTATGCTCAAAATTTCAAGGAATTGAAAAACTAACAAATGGATTAGTGAGAGAACTAAAATTGAAGATATTGGAATAATCATAAGTAAAGGGAATAAAATTGGACAGGGCATATTGTGAGAACAACAGATGGAAAATTTACAAAGAAAGTTATTCAGTGGTACCCAAGAGAAATTTTGCTCGACTGGACCTTGCATAGATCTGGTACTCATATAGACCTGGTCCTGGTACTCGTATAGACCATAGACCGGACGAAAAAAGTACCACACCTACCTATTTTTAATACAGGTCAGTTTGGATTGCTTTATTTAAACAATTCATTACCACTAGCAATTTGTAAGAGGAATTACGTACTTTTACCAAGACTCAGTAGAAATTGCTAACTATGCTTAATAGAACAAGAAGAACTATTATACTCAAAATATAATTCCACTTCCTGCCTACCTTTCAAAGAAAATACATTTTAAACGAGCTTCTTTATATTTT
>KZ651267.1:11192-30350 GCA_001010745.2 Gerris buenoi | reverse complement strand
TTATATTTATTTATTTATTAGTATTCATTTTACAAATAAATAATATACATTATTTTGCTTGAGAGAATAAAATGCAATAGTACATACATATTTAATACAATATTAATCGGCACTTCTTTAGACTGTTACTCCACTTATGAAGAAAACAGAGGGGAGTAACAATCTAACGAAGTTTAAAGGTATATTCTTCTTTAGACTGTTACTCCCCTTATAAAAACAGAAGTGCGTTATTCCTTTGTCCTAAAGTACATTCGACTGGACATCACTTTGTCTTAATAGTTATTTAAAATCATTTATATTAGGGAGTAACAATCTAAAGAAGTACCTATTAATCATACATTTCTTCTTGGATAAATGAATAAAGTATATGAAATTTCCCTTTACAAATTAACTTAGTTTCGATTTAAACCAAGCAGGTAATTTTCAATTTCATAAGGTTAATGAATATTTTAGTGGGAAGCTTTTTATTCAAACCACAATTGTTCGCAAAAGTATATTGAATTGAAATACAATTTTCAGAGGAAACAAATAAGGATGAATGCATACTGGTTGAATACTTTGTTAGAGGAAAACATTTCGTAAAACTTTTTATTTTTTATCTTTTTTTTTTTTAAATAAGGTTTGAGTTTTAGTATTCCTACAGCTTCTAAAATGTTTTATACAACTTTATGCAAGAGAATTAATCTGAAATTCCATGGTTTTATGTAAAGGTAAGCTCTTCTATTATGAACCCTTGTAATATTTTATTTTATCGAATCAATAAAGGATATTGTAGTATGTAAATAAGTATGTTGTTATTTATTAATTTAGTTTCTCTCTTTCTTTTACATCACGATCAAACTCTACTGTAGGTTATAACAGAACCTGACGTGTTCAGGTACGTTGTTATCAATAGATAAGATCATATCTAACTAACTAACTAACTCCTCGGCGCTACGGTCCGTGAAGGGCCCTGGCCGCCAAAACATAGCCTCGCCACTCCTCCCTATCCTGCGCACGTCTCCTCCAGGAACGAACGCCCAACCTCCTCAGGTCGTCTTCGACATCCTCCAGCCATCTCCTTCTGGGTCTGCCTCTTCTTCTTCCGCCTCCCGGTTTTCCATCCATCATCCTCTTAGGCACTCTGCTGTCCTCCATGCGCACCACATGTCCTAACCATCGAACTCGTCCTGATTTTATGAAACTCACAATGTCTGGCTGATCGTATAAACTCATTAATTCATGATTAGTGCGGAATCTCCAAACACCATTTTCGCAAACTGCTCCGTATATTTTCCTTAGGATTTTTCGCTCCCATCTACGGAGTTTATCCTCTTCAGTCCGTACTAGCGTCCAAGTCTCTGACCCATAGGTGACCGTGGGTCGGACTACACTTTTATAAACTATGAGCTTTGTGTTACGGCTCACGTTTCGTGACCTGAAGATGGGTTGTAGGGCGAAATAGCTTCTGTTTCCAGCCGCGATCCTGGCATTTATATCTTCTGAGACAGCGTTCCCATCGGTTATCAGGGATCCTAAATACTTGAAATCTCTCACTCTTTCAAATTCTTCTCCTCCGATCCACACTTTATCCTCCCAGACATTGTTTCTTCTAGATGAAAACATATACTTTGTCTTCTTGGTGTTAATGACAAGTCCTAATCCTTTGGCTGCTTCCCGTAGCGAAACGTAACTTTCTTCCAAATCTGCCCGCCTCCGCGCTATGATATCAATATCATCAGCAAAGGCCATAAACTGGGTCATTTTGTTATATATGGTACCACCCGAGAGAACCCCTCGCATCGCTTTCTCTAATGCCAAATTAAAAAGTGTGGTAGAGACAACATCTCCTTGTCTCAGACCTTGCATGATTGCAAATTCTCTTGAAAGCTGACCATCTACTTTTACTTTACTTTTTGTCCCAAGAAGTGTCATTCTTACCAATCTTGTAAGCTTATTTGGAACTCCCAGACTTTGCATAGCTTTAATAAAATGATAAGATCATATATCGATAGATATTCGACCTTATATTTATAGTAGACTGTATATTGTATATTGTATATCTTTAGATAAACGACCTCATATTATATATATAAAAGGTGTTGACCGAGCTTTAAGTAAAGTTTGGAGGACGCTAACCACTCGACTACGCCAGTTTTTAGGTGCGTTGTTATCAATAGATAAGATCTTATATCGATAATTATTCGAACTTATTTTTATAGTAGACTGTATATCTTTAGATAAACGACCTTATATTACATATATAAAGGTGTTTTGACCAAGCTTTAAGTAAAGTTTGGAGTACACTAACCACTCGACTACGCCGGTCTTCAGGTGCGTTATCAATAGATAATATCATATATCGATAGATATTCGAACATATTTATAGTGGACTGTATATCTATAGATATACGACCTTATATTTTTATAGTGGACTGTATATCTATAGATAAACGACCATTTTTATAGTGGACTTTATATCTATAGATATACGACCTTATATATTTATAGTGGAGTGTATATTTATAGATATACGACCTTATATTTGTATAGTAGACTTTATATCTATAGATATTATACGTTCTTATATTTGAAGTGGACCTTAAACTTGTTGACTTTAAATTAGTTCTAGCAGATAAGCTTTCTCTAATTGCATGGAAAGAGATTTGACAACAACCTAAGTCTTAACTTTTACAAGTTCAACTTTTAATTAAATTCATAAAATTTAAACACAGGATTTGAAGTTTTTATAAAAGTCAATTTGATAAATTCAAAACTTTTAGGATCGCTATCAAGACAGTTATAAAACTGAAAGGTAAAAAAAAAATAAAATAAAATAAAATGAAAGAAAAATTTAAATATATATAAATAATTTATCAGAGGCGTTTCAAACTCGATAAAGCCTTATTATAATTTGAAACATTATGTTTTGTATGCTTGTTTAATTTTATTTAAAATCATTTTTTTTTAGAAAGGTCGTAATCTTCCTGTTTCTTTTATTTCTTATGCTTACTCTAAGGGAATGTAAAATAATGATTTAATAACAAATCCTAAGGAATTAAAAATGGTAGAAGTAGGAGAGGTTTCTATATACCTCAATGCTTTGATAATATAAAACATTATTTATGTCTGCAGATACAGAACAAGGAAGGAGTACTATAAGCAGTGGTTTAGAAATAAGGGGGGGGGGGATTACCGGGCAAGAGACCCCCCTCCCCCCCTCCGATTTGCGAGGACTATAAAACGAAATGTAAGTAATAATAAATAATAATACTTCAAATTACAAACTAGGGTTCACGTGGCTTTATTTGTATATCATTAAAGCGAGCGTGTAGTAATAAATATGTATTGAATATTAAGAAAATTGATAGACATGATGAGTTGATAGTTAAAGAGTATGGTTGTGGTTGAGAGTCTAGTAGTGAAGGAACCACCTTCCATTCTTACTATTCCAATAACCACATATCTTCTTTTCAACTATTATAAAATGTATCACTTCACTACTTAATTTATATTGCATCAATCAAGTTGAAATTTTACATGCCTGTTTCAATTAGACAGTAAATTATGTGTATGAACTTTAAGTTTGAACGTAAGATATCGGATAACGGTTGAAACGTTGGTTGTCTCTATTATAAACGTGTAGGATGTAGGTCCGCTTTAATAGTTTTAACGATACTTATCACTTCATAACGGTGTTTTTTGTTGGTTTTAATAAAAAAATAACAAAAATTGTTCGCCTCATCAAATAGGTGATGCCAGAATCTTTTCTCGTCCTGAAATTCCAATTTTATATTAGAAGCTCACGTTTACGCGAGCGAAGACATAGACAGATAACGCTGTCCTACGAATTTAACCTAAAAATTGATGACAAAAGGAACATGCTCACCAAATTTTAACTAAATCGGTCAACTTTCACTAAAGTTGTTGTCGGACACGTAAACGTTACTGACAGACATGATGCATATTTCGTTAAATGTAAGGAACTCAATAATATTATTAATTCAATTATATTATTAATAATTTGAACCCTATTGTAGATATGGCGGGGGCTGCCATCTTGTAATCATCGATACAAAAAAGGAAAGATACACACATACCCATCTTAGCAGTATTCTAGATTTGTGAGAAATAGAAGACCTGATAATTCTTTGTAACATGGCGGCATTACCAGTTTTCAGAACATATCATTATAGAACATTCTGAACCCAGTCCACCGTGGTTAATACCTCTCCCATCTTGATCTTTTATTTCAACAGTAAATAAACCTTTTTTTTCCAAAAGACGTCGCCATCGTGAGTACAATACAATATACGTTGTAGTATACTATATGGATAGTAAGTATTGTGTCGGCACAAAAATTCGATTTTGATGTATTTACACGTTTTAAGGTTCTCTGAACCCAAAAAAGTTATTTTTTTAAAAATTAATTTAAAAAAATTATTCTCTCTCTTTGTCAATTTCGATCAGATTTTGCAATCATGTTTTGAAAAATTGACACCATATTTTCGCCGAGGCGAAATCATGAAAAACATTGTATAAAATCAATGGGGGTGGTACCCCCTATTCAATCTCATCTCTTGAATGCAGTATAAATATGTTAAATAATAATTTAAAATAGGTATTATGGGATTTAATTTTTCCATGGAATAATATTTATTACTGATATTAAAATACCTACTTATTATTCATGTAGAAAATAATTAAAAATAAAATAATAATAAGAGTATATAACCACCCCTCCCTTGTTGTGGCAGATGCTGAGCCACTCCCGTCAAACAATGAATTCCTATCGTAGGAATTCATTTCCACAAAATTCAAATTCCTATTACGAATCCTTTCATTTGCCTCTGTTATAATAATCCTCATTCCGAGAACATATCATTATAGAACATTCTGAACCCAGTTTAAAGAAGAAATAATTTAAAGTTTTCATCAGAAGTTTAAATAAAGAGGGTTCTTTGAATAAGAAGAGAAAAAGGTACTTTAGATTGTTACTCCCCTATGTTTTTTAGAATATAAATTACTTTGACTACATAACTATTAAGTGAAAGAGATGTTTAGTCCAATGAACTTTGGGACAAAGGAATATCCCACATCTGCTTTTATATGGGAAGTAACAGTCTAAAGAAGAACATTCCGAAACCCTTCTTTAGATTGTTACACTCTCTGTTTTATTTATAAGGGGAATATTAATTTAAATAAAATTATAATTAATATTTACAAAGGGAGACAGTCAGAGAAAAATAGACTTCTGCGCCGGGATTCGAACCACGGACCTCCCCCTCATTTCCAGTGTGCACGTGCTCTAGCCAGTACAAAGAAGAATTCTTTCACCTGACAAATATCGATACCTAATCCCGAATAAAGCTTTTTCAAATTTTTCCACAAGTCTTAGAAGTCAAGAAACGACAATAGAACTAGACCGAGAAATAGAGGAAAATGCGGGTGCTCTAGCCAGGCTAGAGCACCCGCAAACTGGAAATGAGGGAGAGGTCCGTGGTTCGAATCCCGGCGCAGAAGTCTATTTTTCTCTGACTGTCTCCCTTTGTAAATAGTAATTATAATTTTGATTTAAATTAAAATTTAAACGTACTGTAGTATGAGTACAACGAAAAAAAATTGAATTTCTAATTGATTGTACTAAGTACAGGTACTAATTGAGTACTTTATAATTACAAGCGTATTTCTCGGTTTAGTTCTATTGTCGTTTCTTGACTTCTAAGACTTGTGGAAAAATTTGAAAAAGCTTAATTCGGGATTAGGTATCGATATTTGTCAGATGAAACTATTCTTCTGTGTAGCTTAACTGGCTAGAGCACCCGCAAACTGGAAATGAGGGGGAGGTCCGTGGTTCGAATCCCGGCGCAGAGNGTCTGTCTGTCTGTCTGTCTATCTGTCTGTCCGTCTGTCTGACTGTCCGTCTGTCTGTCCGTCCGTTGGCTTGTTTCAATTCATAAACTACTATAGCTAGAAACATGAAATTTTGCACACAGGTTCATCTTGGCATTTTAGACAACTGGGCAAATTTTAGAGTTTTTACAATTTTTTTTACAGTGTTTTTCAATCTTAAGTTTTTAGCTACCATGGTATGTTATACATCAATTTAAAGGTCTTGAAGTGTAGAAAATAAATATGCAAATATAAAAATTTTACACTTGATATTTTCAAAATGGCGGCCAATATGGTGGGTGGCTAAAAATAGTTTTTAGTCACCATGGCATGTTATACATCAATTTAAAGGTCTTGAAGTGTAAAAAAAGAATATTCAACTATTACCCTTTATATTTCAACTTAATCGTACAGAAACCGGAGATTATCGCCTCACGTACTTACGTGAAGCGCGCCTTACTTGTTTCATTTATCTTCTCATAAAGGACGTGTACTGTACAGTGTACACCTCCTTTATGATGATCCGCTATCACACACTGTAGTAAAACACATTGGAAAATCATTTACCTTCTTTTGCAAATAATTGTAGAAATAGAATACATTTTTCAGAACAATTAAAATTTTAAATTATAACCTACTCTGAATCATTGAAATTCGTTCTGTATGTTAGGGAAATATACATTAAATAAAAATTATGACAATTTAAAGGAGTTATACAATGAAAATAAAATACTTGAACTTTGCATTAATACTATGTAAATTTTTAGTGAATAAGATTATATTTGTACGTGGTACTTCACACGTACAAATGATGCACTGAACAAATAATAAATAAAGTCTGAATTAGGTAGAACCTGAATTTGGGATGTTCATATGAAAAAGTCAGTTACAATTAAGTTGCCATTGAATTAAGTTTTGTCTTAATTTGCATTTAGTCTTTTATATGAGCAGTCCAACCCTTCCCTCCCCTCCTCAGCAATAAATTAATGAACCCCTAAACATAAAAAAAACACCCTAAACAAAAACACCAAAAAAAATACTCAAGATGGCAGAAAATTTTTATTTCCAGCCTGCTTAACTTTTTTACTCCCCTTATGAAAAATCAGATAGGAGTAACAATCTAAAGAAGGTGTAAGGAATCCTTTTCTTTAGACTGTTTCTAACATTATAAAAACAGAAGTGTGATATCCCATTGTCCCAAAGTACATTGGACTAAACATCCCTCAGTCTTATAGCTGTTTAGTCAAAGTCTAAAATTATATTCTAAAAATCATAGGGGAGTAACAATCTAAAGAAGTACCGTTTCATCATAACTAAGCAAATGAACAATTACAATACGAATAAAGGTAAAATTAAATTTCTAGAATACTATAATGCTAGATGTGACAAAAATAAAAAAAAGTTCTTGTAGCATTTTAAACAACCTTTCTTAAAGCCCTTATTGAATATTTTGTCTTCAAAAATTAATCGATATATAAACCATTATAAATTTAACTAATTTTGCAATTTTCTCGACACGTATAATTTTTTTCGGGTCTATAATCTTACAAGAAATCTACGCCAAAAATGATGAAAGATAATTTAATTGTCTTTTATTTGAATCCAATCATTTATGATCCAATATTTTTAAAAAAATTATTATTAATAAATTTATCCATACAAATCTCGTGTTGGCGAAAGTAGGTAATACCCAAATCTTTTACTCTACCAAAACTTAGAAAAAAAATTGTTCAAATTAATGTTTTACTTGTTATAACTAGATATTAACGCACACACGCAAAAAAAATAATAACATAAAAATAAAACGTAATACTGAGTTTCGAGCAAGGAATCACTTATAGCAGCTTCACCAATTCATTTTGGAGCTAATCCCTTANCAAAGTAATTTTTTAGCGTCCTTTAAAAAAATGACTGGTTGGCAAAGTTCGTCTGCGGGACATAGCTTGGCATTAGGCATTTAAAAAAAAAAAAAAAAAAAAAAAAAAAATGGAAATCACTCACCTTAGGAGGCTTAAAACTCCACTTGGAGATGTTAGGAACGAAAAAAATTCAGAGTAGGGTATAATCTTCTAAGTGTCTTCCACAAGATAGGATAATACTTTTTATTTGGTTTCGTATTCACAGACGATACGCTCAAAACCCTTTTTTTGTCACTAGAAGGCGCTGGAGAGATTCGATCCAAAAAAAAAAATTTGCTTCGCTTCAAGTTTTACTATAAGATAGAATTGTTAGTTTATTCGAAGATTTACATTAAATCATAAATATCGCATGTAAAAATCCTGTAGCGAAATCAAATAATGCACTGTAAATATCATTTCATATCATACGAACAAACAAAGAATTGTTGATACATTGAAGGAAACGACTTAAACAACGTCGGTCGTCGGTACGCAGGTTAGTGGATGAAGGTGTAGGACCCCCGGTGTCTCCTCTACCTGCCTATTGCGGAATATAAACACTGATCTCAATAAAAATACGTCTTCATAAAAGAAAGCTACTCGACTTAAAAGGATATACGTTAAAAGGAAGATTACGGACGGCACCAGAACCAAAACTGGGGACTAACTAAAACCAGATGGCAGATAGGACGCTACCTTAGCGGGTGCTATCGACCTTATCGACTATAAAATAATAAACAATACGAACTTGACTATCATACAATTATAAACAATACAAACTAGACTATCAGTCTGGTGTAAACAATATTCGAAGTTAAAATGATATAATTTATACAACTACAAGGGATTGAAATAGATTTAAATCCTGATGAGTATTGTTTACTTGACTTTACCTATCTACCTTATTATTTTGTTTTTCGATACTCCCTCGAAGGTTAACTGTGGTAAGGAGTCTGCTGTTAACCATGTTGTAGGAAGTGGCTTCGCCAGAAAAGTAGCCATCTATCTCTAAAATAGTGCTATCGGACATCTAAATATTTGGTAAATTTGTTAACGGTGTCCCATGATGTCTACCCACATAGTTTGAGTACATCCTTCTTAACCACCCTACTTCCTTGGAAGCGTCATTGGTAGTGATATACTCTTCTTCAGTCGTAGACTGTGACACTGACCGTGTCTATCTACTTGAAATTGCTTCCTATACTGTTCTTTGACCTTCTTCAGCAGGAAAAACCACATATCTGTTTGGGGGCCTAAGAGTAGTTCAATCTCAAAGAATCATGTTTTGATGATTGATGGGTTTGTTGACTTCTTAAGTAGTGTCTAAGGCATTTTTCTCACCTCTGCTACTCCCTTTATTTCTTTGGATGGCAACATTATTTTCACCTTCTACTTTAGCTACAACCTACTTGGATTCTGCTTCAGCAAGCAAAAAAAGTTGCTGATCTGCTTCAGCTAACACACACAGTTCTATTTTATTACGCAATGATTCTAATTTTATGTTGAGAGTTACAAGATTTAATTACTTCAGACTTAAAGGTTACATCTCTAATCAAAGGAACTTGTTTGTTGATGGAACTCAATCCCTATAACTATCGTTTTCTCACAATTACCAACAAGAATCCCTTCCTTTTATTTCTTCTTCCTTTTTCTTCTATGTTGTTTGGGAATGTGGACAAAGTAATTAGTACCGAACACTTTTATTTGCCTGACATAAAAATGTTTTCCTGTCACCAACTCTATTAGAAATTTACCCGAAATTGGAGTTGGACCTGTTCGGTTAAATACTTTAGTTGTATTAGTAACCGCTTTTACCCAAAGAAACTCTAGACCTTCTTTGCATGAAATCCTGTTCTTGCAGCTTCTACTAAAGTTCTCTAGCTTCCACTATTCTTTCTTTCTACCCCTTCATTTTGCTCTGGCGAGTAAGACATGGTTGTTCTGCTTCTGCGATTAAAGCACAGCTCTTAATAGATTTTATATGTAAACATAGTTGAATTCCTTGCCACCTTCACATTTAGTTTAATTAAAAAAAAGCCTCCGATTTCTTTTTCAGAAAATGCACAGTTTTACACTTGGTAAAATCATACTTTATGCATAAAAAGTATTTAACATAGAATATACTGAATATACGAGAAATTAAAAATGCTATATCTACTTCTTGTTAATTCAGATTTATGTAGAGTTAATTGTAAAACTTTTTTATCACCTCTGTTCTTGCGGATGCTTCACTGGACTAACTAACTCAATATGTTATTTTTAAGTTTAAAACAGTTGGAATGCTTTTCTACTTTAGATTCCACAGGCTGTAGGAACTTAAACCTCGAGTTAAAGTAAAAAGTAAAATCAATTACAGCTGCTTAAGCTTAAATTACATTTGTCCGTTTTAAGCAATTGTAACTTTTTCCTTAAATGAAACCACTCGCCTCCCTGTAATCTTAGTAGTAATAGTAGTAGTAGTCTAGTACTTCCTACTTGAATGGGTTGGACGAACCACTTGTTCGAACCTTGCAATTAGGCCATCTTTTAGGCCCTTTTTACGCCCTGTGGTGGAGAGTTCCAGCTACTTCGCACATCATACATTTGTACATTGTACCACCAAAGCAAGAATGGTTTGGTCATTAGTAAGCTATATAAGCGTAGGGGAAGAAATAATATATACATACCTATATTATATATATATATATATATATTGAGTACATNTAAAAACAAAACGTCCGACTTTAATTAAAATTTTATGGTAGGTCATATTTTGCCCATTGTCGGTCCCAATATAAGTTTCAACCTTCTTGCTTATAATGGTAATCAACATGTATTAATGTATCACAATTTCACACCTTAAGACCCATATTATAAATCAGTTATACGGATGTTTCATTTCCATTTCTTCCGTAGTCATGTCTCCTTCCCTTTATTTTTATTTTTTCGCTTTTTGCCCCACTCATCTCTCCATCTCATCTTGTTTTAATTTCTTAAACCAACCCTTGATTTCAAAACTACCTTTTATCTCTATTTAAAATTTTAAATTCATCATTCAATATTCGTACCAATGACTTAAAGTTAATCTACAACAAATAATAATCAATGTTTTATTGCATCACAGTTGTTAAAGGACTCTCCAGCCTCTTATAAATTAGGTTTCTTTTGTATTCATTATTCCTTTGCTTCCGAGCTTTTCGAAGGTAACGGAAGCTATATGATAAAAGCTAAAATTTTATGTCTTCGATTATAAGAATTCCAAGACAGAATTCCGTTTCACACATAGGGGAACATTTTTGGTTCCGTATCTGTCTGTCGGTCTGTCGGTCCTGCCGTTCAATTTTTGTGAACCAACATATCTTAAGCCCATTGATGGTCCCACATAAGTTTCAACTTTCTGTGCCCATTTGCACAAACAATCTTTTATTTACACCTATTTCTTTGAAAGTACTCACCTAATTTTTATGAAATTTCGATGGTATGTCGCAAGTAAATATATTTGAAATTTTGAAGTTGGATGGCCTGGGGGCAAAGTTGGTGGTTGCCCCTAATGCGAGATTGCATGAAAACTAACTCCCCTTTGTACAGATCCCCTAAGTTTCATTAATTTATCTTAAACGTTCAAAAGTTAAGAGGGTGGGGGAGACTTTTAAACCACCCTGCCACACATTAAAATGGTTTACCTATAATATCATTATCTAAAAATATATAACTTGTTGCTATAAATAAATAGTTGCTGCTCATATCGAAGATATAAGCACTCGTATAAGTGTAATATTACCCTGTTTTAAGCAACTGCATATTTTATTTTTCTCTTTCGTTTAATTAACTCTTATTAAAGTTTTTCATCAGAAAATGAAGACTGCTTTAGTATTCAATTACTTGCGGAAGGTAAAGTTTACGAGTTACTTGTTAAGTGTTGCCGCTACGCCATGTAAATTTTAAATTTCATTCTTGTTTGGAGATTATTCAAAACCTACTTACCAGAACTTTGTTGTGAGAAGCTGTAATTTATGTTGTAAAACATAATTACACTGCAAATAATTATAATTATGTATTTGAATTAAACTTAATAATGGCATGTAACACAAAAATAACTTTTTTTTATCGTATTTCACCTCTTATATAATTTGAAGGATAATAATACTTTTTAATTTTTTATTTTAGAAGAAATTATGAGTAATAAGACACTGTAATTTGGTTTAATTTGGATTAATTAAACTTCCGGATATAAATTTCACCAATTTATTATCATATTATATTTTAATATGATTTTATTTTGCTTCCGAGCTTACTGAAGGTAACGCAAGGTACGATATCGTTCTGAAGAACTACAATTATTTATGTCTCCGATTTCAAAAATTCCAAGGCAGAAATCCGTTTTAGACATCAGGGATCATTTCCAGTTCCGTGTCTGTCCGTCGGTCTGTCACTCAATTTTGCAAATCATCATATTATCTTAAAAACAAAACGTCCGACTTTAATTAAAATATTTTGCCCATTGTCGGTCCCAATATAAGTTTCAACCTTCTTGCTTATAATGGTAATCAACATGTATTAATGTATCACAATTTCACACCTTAAGACCCATATTATAAATCAGTTATACGGATGTTTCATTTCCATTTCTTCCGTAGTCATGTCTCCTTCCCTTTATTTTTATTTTTTCGCTTTTTGCCCCACTCATCTCTCCATCTCATCTTGTTTTAATTTCTTAAACCAACCCTTGATTTCAAAACTACCTTTTATCTCTATTTAAAATTTTAAATTCATCATTCAATATTCGTACCAATGACTTAAAGTTAATCTACAACAAATAATAATCAATGTTTTATTGCATCACAGTTGTTAAAGGACTCTCCAGCCTCTTATAAATTAGGTTTCTTTTGTATTCATTATTCCTTTGCTTCCGAGCTTTTCGAAGGTAACGGAAGCTATATGATAAAAGCTAAAATTTTATGTCTTCGATTATAAGAATTCCAAGACAGAATTCCGTTTCACACATAGGGGAACATTTTTGGTTCCGTATCTGTCTGTCGGTCTGTCGGTCCTGCCGTTCAATTTTTGTGAACCAACATATCTTAAGCCCATTGATGGTCCCACATAAGTTTCAACTTTCTGTGCCCATTTGCACAAACAATCTTTTATTTACACCTATTTCTTTGAAAGTACTCACCTAATTTTTATGAAATTTCGATGGTATGTCGCCAGTAGGCTGCAGGTAGCACCAGATTACTTTTAACCCTCTGCGCTCTTTTATTTTTGGCTTAATTAATACTTTAAGTCATGTAAAAAAATAAAATAACTTTGATGTGGAAAAAATGAAATAAATTGGAAAAAAATGGATGTAAAAGCACAAAATTAATTAAGTACATGATGATGTGTGAGGAAGCTGTGAGCCCCTATAATTTGCAGTATATTTTACATGAATTAAGAATGAATTGAACAAAATTTAAAGAGCCCAGATGGTTAAAATTAATATAGGGCTATCTGTGGAGCAAATTTTACAAATCGTAGAAATTTCATAAAAATCAGATAATGCGTACTTAGTATGAGAAACAAATGGACCCAAACGGTCGAAACTTAAATGAGACCAACAAAGGCTAATTATTACCTACCCTTCAAATGTCATTAAAATCGGACGAGTAATTTTTAAGATTTCTTGGTTCACCAAAATTGAGCGAAAGACCGACAGATTGATCCGGAATCGAACATTATCCGTTACCTTCGGTTACCTCGGAAGCTAAATTAAATTATGTTTGACAGTTTTAAAAAACGTAGGGAAAATTTAACAATAATAGGTTTTTAAAAGCATGAAATCATTAAAGTATATGAAATAGGACGCCAGGAAGCCATGAGCCCACACTAACGCAGAGACTATTTTTTTCATTTGTGGGATAGAATATTGCGAGCAGCATTATTATGTTTAATGAAATCCATTAAAAAACAGAGCATTTAAAACATATGACTTTATACATATACATCCTTTGTTTAAATAACGATGCATATATCCTACTTTCTTTCTTCACCATTATTTCGGTACAGTAACAACAATGCTTGTGACCACTGAATTAAATCAATTAAAATAACAATTACGGTTTTTTATTAAATTTATAAATAAGGGCCAAGAAAGGGTTTGAAATTGTCTCAAAAGAAGAGTGGATGCTGGTCGGAGGCTAAGTTGCCATTAGATCGTTTGAGAGAAAAGGGCATTAGCTATTCTAGGTCAATGAACGGTTAATAAATAATGAACTCGGGTAAATTGTACTAGCGCCGGGAGGAGATGGACGTCATTACCCTGCCGGAAAGAAACAACCTACCTCATGCATATTTCCACGCTCAAATTCACAGCATTCTCTACAACAGTTCTTTATCCTTTCTCTCTCCACGACTTATTACATTTAGTTTTTACCCCTTTTCTCTTGGACCGACGATGCTTCTTTCTTTTACATTTGCCCCTCTAAAATAAAGCTAGAGAAAGAGAGAAAGAAAAAAAATGCATTTTTGAGGCGTGAGTTATGATTATCCTTTTCGTTTATCTTAAACGCGTTTTTTTTAAGAGGTTGGAAATTGGACTTAAAATATGAATTCGGGGTTTTTCCTTTTTTAAAAATAAAAAAATAAAATAAACCAGTGTTTTTATTAACCAAAAAGTATTAATTCTTGTTTCATATTTCATTTATTTTTTTTTTACTTCCCTCGGTAAATTATGTTTAGGCTTTTCATAATAATATGTCTTTTTTGCAGTAATGCTTTTTTTTATTATCTTAATGGTTTATTAGCTTTAAATAAATAACCGAACTCATTCTCATTTATTGACTGTATATTTTAATGTGACTGTCTTATACTTCGGTAATATATATTGTATTTCTTTAGACAAAATTTAAATTTAAATTTAACAAAAGTTGTATTCTAAATTATGCATACAAAAAGACTGGACAATGCAATTAGTAATTATTACAACATTGGCATTTAAGTAGTTAATATAAGCCTACAAATACAACTTTTGATACAGCATTATTCACCATGCAATTATTACGTATATATGATTTTATCTATTTACATAATTACTAAAAATTTAATGGAGGAGGGGTTAATCAAACATTGGGACACCTCTATTTATATTTCAAATGGCTACATACGAAATTGCACATTTTAAAGTAAACTCGTTAAAAATTTATAGAGAGGGACAAAATGGTCATTGTGATAATAAGCGTACGGTTCCTAAAAAGTTATAAACATTTATTATATAAAGTAAATTAAATTAACAACTACACTATTTTTAAAATTAGTATTGTTTTTTGACACTCAGATTGACCAACCTATGTGAGGGAAGAAATAAAATCCCTCAGGCCACCAGGCCTGGGGAGAGAGGGAAATGCATAATTTGTTTGTCATCAAAAGAAGGTTATTTTACTAGTTCAACAAATCGCGATCTTTTTACCTGATTTTGCCACTTGGATTTTCACTTCTTATTTACGAATATGTTTTGAAATTTAATGCTATAGTTAATTTCCTTTATAGAATCAAGAAATTTAATGTCGGTTATGAAACTTTAAGATAAGTGTAGGCTTAAAACTAAACAGAATACCTAATCTAACTTGAATTGTAATGAAAGGAAGTTTAAGAACCTTTGTTAATTCAGTCAAAGTTCACATTTTAATCTATCAATATTTGAGTGCAGTGTGAAAGTAGTAGTTCTTATTTTTCGGTAAATAAACAATAAACCTATTATTGTTATATAACATGGAAAACGATAACGATTACTAAGTTCGTTAAATTTCTGTCTGAGTCTTACTTTGTCAGAATAACTTAACAAATTGAAATGACGGGTAGTTACAAACAAAATTCAAAACCTAGTATAATATTTAGTGCATTAGCATTATATTTAAATAACATAAAAAGTGAATAATATATAAATGTGAATTCAAGCAGTGGAGTGGAGGTTATAAAGTCTCTTCGAACGGTTACCCTTTATGTCGGCGCCCCTCCTCTAGAGACATTTTTATTTTCCTAGTTGGCCCGACCTTCAAAAATTCAAAATCCAGCGCTCTCATTGGCTCCTTCTCTATTTTCCCGCGCTGTCAAAAAACAATACTAATTTTAAAACTAGTTTAGGATCTTGCTAAAGATTATGAGAAAGAGATTGTTTTGACATCTTGTTTTTATTGAAATATGTTTATGAACTCTAAGAGCAAGGAAGGGGTAGAGGGAAAAATACTATAGAATCTGGGTCTCAAAAAGTGGTTCATTATGTTCCCCCCGTAGACTAACACTTTGAAACAGTAGTTTGGTGAAACAATATTGATATCTCGATTAAAAACTCGAAATTTATCTGATATCAGATAAGAATAAGTGATCTTTTCTTACGACATTTATTATTTTTTATTTTTAATACATTTTCATTCATAAATATGTACTTAAGGTAGATAACCAATTAAGTATCAAATAAATGCTACTGATAAGGATTTAATGACAACCGTCTGTGGGGACAGGAAGACAAGGAATAGACCAATAAGACAAGGACCAGTGACCATGTGATCACTTTAGTTCGGATTGAGCTCGCTTGAAAATGTTAGTATATGGGGGGAGCAAAATGAACCACTTTTCAAATCGCATTGTTCCCTCTACCCCCTCCTTGCTCTGAGTATGAACTCTTGATGTTCTCATGTGAACTCCACGGTTGGCGGGATGTCTTCATTTAAGTAGTCTAGAAATTTGAAAAATGCTGGGACTTCAGTCTTTTCGCCCTTAGATTCTACCCTTCCTCCAATATTTTCATCTGGAAAATTTTTCATTTAAAATGTAACAATTTTATTGTGTTAATTAATAAAAAATTAAGCAATAACGAGTATTTATTTAATTTAATACATACATATTCTTGATTAAATTAGAGTAAAATTTGTAAATCTAGAACAATTACTTAGTTTTTTATTGGTTAGAAATGGAGTTATTTAAAATGATAATTTTACTTTTTATTTTTTAATTATTTTTAAAATAATAATTTTACTTTTTATTTATTTATTTTTACCTGGTACTTTTGCGTAGACAATAAGGACTTGTTCCTCTTCAGCTTGGTTAATTGGATTCCTCTTCTTATTTAATTGTTGTATATGTGCATTTCTTTTCTGCACACTGTGGATTGTTTTTTTCTTTATGTTGTGTTCACTCCTTCTCTGCATATAATGATTTGTTCTCTTCTTTGGGTTTAATCGTGGTCTCAGTTGATTTCTATCCTCAACTTGTTTAGTAGCTGGTGCGGCCGTCGTTGCAGCATCCGGGTCTGGATACACTTGATTAACGAAATTTTGCCACTGACCAAATAGTCCTCCTAAAAATTATATTGTTTTAAAATCTTTCATAAACATTACTATAGTTTTATATTGAACCATTGGCTTAATTTCGATATGAAATTCATTTAATGTCATAGGATTTGTACTAAGTTTTATATCATATTCTTTGTATTATCACAATCTAAGCTTACAGTAATTATTTGAGATTTTGCATTTTCGGGTTCACCTGCAATATTTTTTTTTAACTAAATAATAAAAACTTCGAATGAGTTTAGGGAAGTGAGGGGTAAAAATAATTAAATGAATCTCTAGTGTATTATCCTGCAGGGATTTGGTTGTCTTTCTAATACCTTGTGGTGATTTTCAAAAACTAACTGACTGTGGATATTTCATCATTGCAACATACACTCAACGTTGGGGTTGGTGACTAGTCTCTTTTTGTTGATATATGCACAAACTGATTTGATTAGCATTCAAAATATATTATAAATAGAAAATAATACTTTTAATTTAATATAGTTTAATAACAATATTTAACATTTAATGCTAATTTTAATATACAATGACTGTCACTTGACATTATGTCTCTTAGAGCATACTGCACTAAGTATATTATCATGTTTAATTCTCATGCTATATATTTTATACAGTTATATATTTAAAATATTAATTACTATTTAGTATTATATGATATTTTTAGAGTTATACACGTATAAGTACTTAGCAAAAACAATATATTATACAGATTGAAACTAAGTTTAAAAGTTTCGTCTCGCCATTTGTGGAAAACTTTGCTGCAGGGACCGGCCTCCTCTCTCCACGTAGCTTATAGTCATATGTAAGTCATGAACTTCCTGTTTAATGTGTGAATCATTACCTTGCTAATTGGAGTGAGCTTGTGTCACAATCAATTATCACCAACAAATTATAGCAATTATAGTATTAGCTTTACCTCTGATCTTTTTTAACAATCTGATAGATAAATTGGAAGTAAATTGGTATTGTATACTTTTTTTTATAATCTATAAAAATATATTACTTTCAATGATTTAGTTGATAAAATACAAGGATTTTTTCATTAGGTAACGTCTATATTATCTTTATTTTTATTATATTCTTCTTGTCTCTTTCTCTGATAAAAGTTGAATTCTCCTACTTTTTACGTTGTAAATATTGGTTCTATAAATTTCGCCCACTTCAGTTTTGAGTTCCTTGAGAAAATTCAATATTTCTTTTAGTATAGAATTGTTTAAAGTAGGTTTTTACCTAGCTTTTAAAAGATCTTGTAATGTTGAATGCATTGGAAAAGCACTAAGCTTTTTTCCAGAACTCTTTCTTTTCCCGGATTTTATCGGTCAAAATAACCACATTCACTAATATTCACCTCTGCTATTTTAACAGTAGTTTTTTTTTTCCACCCAACTGATTTCCTTTCTTCTTAAGGCCACGTGTATTATGCCGTCACTTTACCCTCGTCTAGGTTTACCCCTGGTGTTCTACCCCCGAAGCCCGAGTGCCCTGAAAGCAGTCTTAGCGGCCACTCAGCTACGAACCCTGAAATCCTGCCACTAATCCCTCCTCGCCCTTTCTGACAGCCTTCCTTTTTCACCGTCCTAAATAAACAGGTTCCATCTTGCACTATCTTCTTCAAACCCTTTCCTCAAAATCCTTCACTTTATAAACTTCTCTGCAGCAACTAATAATTTGTTATCTTCTCTTTTGATTGTAATTATTTGTTTGGTGGCAAAAATTGAGAACATATTGATTTTTATTTATTTATTTTTGTTTACTTTAATTATATATCTCATGTCTTTACAGTATTAATAAACACAACTACTGCTTTTTGCAATATTTCATCTTTTCTTGAGGCTCCTAATTTATTTTTCCTACAGTTGACCGATAACGTGGTTTTTATCGCACTCAAAATAGTACGCAAAACAGCAGATTCCTGCACTTATACTACTATGCCTATATCATTAGATTCGTATTTAAATTGACTACATTTTAGAATTTTTTATTCAAAATCGTCGGAAACGTTTTCGAGAAATATTTTTTTTTCGTGTTTTTTCAGAGTTTTTGGGGGGTAGCGCCCTCAAATTTGGAGTTAAAATTCATTT
>KZ651266.1:1905698-1916710 GCA_001010745.2 Gerris buenoi | reverse complement strand
TATATATATATGCATAGAATATCATATAATATAATATAATATGCATAGCTCTACATCAATCTTTTTATATTCTTTGTTTTATCAATTTGTCTGTTTGTTTTATTAAAATTTAAATTCATGGTCAGTTTCCATTGAGTGCTCAGCGAGTGCTGTTTTTTGTCTTTTAATCCAAATCATGGTTTATGTAGTCTTGTTTCTCCTATGTATATGGAGCATGGAAGCTCATAAACAACACTATTTTTGTTTTTCCTTTGTGCTTAATTTATGTTTTAAATTTGTTAAAAACTGAATTATCTAAAAAAAACCGTATCTTAAAACCGTATCTCACTAAATATCTTATACAATTATACTTTAACGGTTGCTAACTTAAATTTAATACTAAATAATTTTGAATTCGAAGTCTTAAACTTTAAATTAAAGCTGTAACTTTTTAAAGGGTTTTATTAAGTTTTCTAGTCGCTCAATGTTCACCGAAGCTGAAGTACCATAAAAGTTTAAAAAAAAATGATTCTGTTACGGTTACTACTTTAGATAACAGGTTTTTTTTTAATCTAATAGCGTCCGGTAACCGTTAAGATACGGTTAAGATATGTAATACCTTTTTTCACTTACCTCGAGGTAACAAAGTAGGTAAATAGCACTTTTATATTAGAAAAGAACAAAAAAAAACCTTTCAGAACCATAAACTTTATTTTCACCGTCTTAAAATTGTTTTTTATTACGAACAATAAGTTATAAGGGTTGATAGACTTAGAAGGAAAGCAATCGAGTTTATTCCCTCTATTTTAAGGGTTAAAAACTAAAAAATACGACCTTTTTGATTGATTTTCCAAAAGAAGTGATGTGGATTTTAAAATTCCATCTTTTATATAATCGAGTAGTGTCCCGACGACGGGCGACGGCGAGGGGCGAGGGCGACGCACCTCTAAATGATTTATAACGTTAAAAATTGATGAGCTATAAGCTGGGATTGAACCAGTGATCTCCAGAGTATGAGTCAACGACTCTACCATTGAGCCAGACCTCTGTAACGAATATCAGAGCATAAAACTTACTATTTAAACAGTAAATATCTACTTAATTATTTTAATTATAACTAGCTCTTTTTTAACCATATTTATTCTGCCCGTTGCCACGGGCATAACGGCTGGTAAAAATATAAAACATCATTTCCAGTTTGTTACTAATTTTTATTGGAAACAATAGCAAGCTATTTTTTTTTATTTTTTTTTTTATAAAAGTTGGCTCTTAATCTTTTTATAACAATCTCTGTTATTGAAATTTTACAAACAATGTCGTTAATAAGTGTGTATGTTAGAATTAGTGACCCTCAAAATTTGATAAAATGTTTTTGAATTGGTTCAGAGTCTTTGTTTTTTGATGACAAACGAAAGCCAGCCATAAAATCAAAAAATAATATGAAGGGTATTTTTTAAAAAAATAAATGTGCTTATGCATGCGAGAAACCATTGGGATCAGAATGTTGAAATTATTATGGGGTCATCTTTGAGCCAACTTTTGTATACTATTATGAACTGGCCGTTAAGCCCGTGGCAACGAGCAGAATAAATATGGTTGAAAAAAAAGCTGGAGAGATAAAAAGTTATATTTAAAATGAATGAGTCTCGCGCTGTCCAGTTATACTTAAACAGAAAGAGCCACGTGATGTCTAGTTATTTCTTATTAATTGCATTCAAAGCGAAAGAGCTGAAAAATAAAAAGTTGTATTTAAAATGAATGAGCCTCGCGCTGTCAAAAGATAGATAAATAGATGTATTATACTGTTTAAAAGATAGATAAATAGATATATTATACTGTTTAAATAGAAAGTTTTAGGCCGTGTGATTCAATTCGTATGGATAAGCTCAGTGGTTAAACGCTTACTTAATATTCTGACGGTCACTGTTTCAATTTCAGGTTGTAGCTCATTTTTCAATTTTTAACGTTATAAATTATTTCGAGGTGCGTCGCCGTCGCCGTCGTCGGGACACTACTCGATTATATAAAAGATAACATCAAAATCAGATGGTTTTAATAGAAATATCGATTATGCAACATGCGCGTGAAGAATGTGCAAAAACTTGAAGCTAATTTCGAACAACCATCTAAATTTCAATAAAATGTGACAAGTAGTTCATAAAAGATACGGCGTTAAGTCAGCACTGATATATTTGTAAAAAAATATAGTACATTACGCGTCGAGTATCGTTCGGGTGTAAACTCCTCACTCGCATGCAAAATTCCGTTTTCGCACGAGTTGCGTACCGTACTTTATCTACGATTGTTAGATTTTAATAATAAATGCTGAAAAAAATAATAAACTTCCTGTATATAAGCTCGTATTTCAGTATTTCTCTTTTGATAAAGATGACATCAATTCGTTAGTTGTATTTTGGGCCGAATTAATTATTTCGGAAGGCGTACTATTCTCCTCATATTCTTCATAATCACTTATGATGATTATGGTGATTTTCACAAAAAAACTCGATACAAAGAGTTACTTCTATTAAATAAACATCAAATTAGTTATGTTAAGTGTAAACAAACTCGCTAATCGTTTGTAAAGTTGATAATTCTACTTCTTTACGTCACTAGAGTGGAAAAAAGAGGATTCTTCTTCTTTACGTCACTAGAGTGGAAAAAAGAGGAATTGTTCAAAACAATGAGACACGCATGCGCAATTAATACAGGTGTGTAAAGAATCACTTTCTACGAATCTAAACAGAGATGTAATGTTTATATTACGTATCAATCGTAGATAAANAAGAACCAGTTATTTTGGAGTTTTCTAAGTTGGTAACACTGATAAGATGGAGTAGATCAGCTGTTTATTTTTTCATAACCTTTCTGCTTTAGTTGTTAGTTTCATCCGAAAGTAGTTTTCATTTTGTTTTTATAGCTTTTATAATTCGAAAGATACTTTTAAAATTACTTATTCGTTGTGTTTACTACATATTTATTTGTTGATTGATGTCGCTATTTGTTAAAGTAATAAAGTAATAAAAATTACTTAATGCATAACCGATTAATAATCAATTATTGTGGAAACATTCGATGATTTTTGTGTTATTATTCACTCATGTGTTTTGTTTATATTGTTTAAACGTTAGATTCTCGTTCTAAATCAGTTAATTGTTAACAAGTAATCGATTAATGTTTTCTGAATTGTTTTTAAAATAATACTTCATCGAATCAACATTAAGTGAATCAGAATTTGTTTTTTAATTGGAAGTATGCTTCTGAAGTCAACTAGTTCTACAAGAGCTTTCATCATATTTGTTATATAAGGTATAAAGGTAAAGTTCAATTTTATTTGCTCTGTCTTAGTGTATTATTTCTGAAAGTTACGTCAATATCTTGTGAAGTATAATACTTTTATTTCTTTAGTGAGTATAAAAATATGAATTATTGTTTGTAGGTATCATTTCTTGAGTTGTTTGGGTGGAAAACGAGTTTTGTTTCTCTAATCCGCTTTTTTCTATCGAATTGGTTTTTAGATATTTCCTGAGATAATTATGACTAGAGGTTAGTAAAAAGTTCTTGAACTTTTATATCTTAAAAACTACTTGTCTGACCTACATGAACTTTCATATCTTATATCTGACCTACATGAACTTTTATATCTTACAAACTACTTGTCTGACCTACATGAACTTTCATATCTTAAAAACTTGTTGTCTGACTACCTACTTGAACTTTCATATCGTACAAACTACTTGTGTTACCTACATAAACTTTTATATCTTACAAACTACTTGTCTGACATACATGAACTTTCATATCTTACAAATAACTTGTCTGACATACATGAACTTTCATATCTTATGTCTGACCTACATGAACTTTCATATCTTACAAACTACTTGTCTGACCAACATGGACTTTCATATCTTATATCTGACCTACATGAACTTTTATATCTTAAAATCTACTTGTGTGACCTACATGATTTTTTATATCTTTATTTACTGAATTCTTTAGTAAAACTCATATTTTAAAATCATTTGATTATTCAACAATACATTATTTTACACATGTGATATTGGCCCAGAGATAGGCCTGAGGAAACTTCATGTCTAACTAATTTGCCAACCTTTTAGCAAATTTTCGAAGAAAATTAAGCTATTAATTATTGTAATGGCTTCAAAATGTTTGGAATTTTTTTTTTTTTTTTTTTATGAATATCCGTTTCAAACCATTCTGAATCGATGTCTTAAATTTAACACTTTTTTTATATGTATGTACTCGTATGTATATATTATGTGTCACTCCAGACAATATCTTCCGTTAGAATACACTTAAAAATTTCAAACAAATTTTAAAATGTCAATAATATCAAAAGAAAGAATGAGTTCGTTGGCCAGAATTTTTCGAGTTCATTTAGGGGTCAGATTTTGATCATTTAAGGTCAAAAACAGCATAGAATCGTGTTTTTTTCCATTTTACCCCCCTCTTATATGAAAATATGATACAAGTGTACATAACAACAAGTACTGTACTCTTAAAGAGCTTTCCAACATGCATCTTGTAGGGTATATACTATTTTCACTTTTGTACGCCGTACCCTCTGTGTACCAAATATATATATTTTTTTAACCTATCCAAATTCTAAACCTAAATTTTCCTGTATTATCATAAGACAATAATCGCAGATTTCTTTGAAAATTCGCTCATTAAGTCATGGTGCATGACTGGACTTTTTTCTATCTAATTACTAATGTAATGTAGTTATCTCGTAATAAAACTAATCTATCTAGAATTTAATTATCTTTTATCTTATAAAGCAAAGGTAAGATTTCAAAGAAATATTCAATTAAATACTTAAAACAGTCGATTAGGATATTTTTTCTTATTTGTAACTAATGATCCTTGATGGTCTCCTACTTCCTTAAAGGGAAGATTTTAATTAAATTCAAAAAATGCCATCCTAACACCTTGAAATAAAAAGAAACATAGGATGATAACCTGAAAAAAACCCTCTATACTCCAGTCATCCTTTATTTCTGTCTTTAAGTTTCAGAGAAAGGGTCCTTTAACCTTATAATCAAATATAATTTCGATTTTATCTTAATAGTGAGAATTAAGATTAAATAATTAATTAATTAGTTTATTGACTAGTTGAAAATATTAATTATTATTCATCTTTGCATGTTTAACTAATCAAATTTTCTATCGTCAAGTAGGTATTTGATGTATATTATTATTTTAGATTTAATTGATCGAATAAAATTTTTTATCCATAGCTTCATCGTTTGATTATCTATAAATGTGTTTATCTATTGATAGATCTACAAATAGATTAAGCTAGATTTCAAACAGTCTTATAATTATATTTTGCCTTATCAGTCCTTAACTCACACTTGTCAGTAAACTTTGTTTTTTATGACTTCTTTAGGAAGGTTATCTTCTTGGGACATGTTTAGTTAGTTACTAGTAACAAGGTTTTAAATTCTGTTAATTGCCTCTCTGTTGTCTGGGAACTTGTATTTTGTTACGACTTCTTCAGCAATTTTAACCTCATAGAGAGAGCCAAGTTTAGGTTTATTCAATTATTGTACTACTAGCCGTTAGGCCCGTGGCAACGGGCAGAATAAATATAGTTGAAAAAAAGAGGTGAGAGATAATTAGTTATATTTAAAATAAATGAGTCTCGCTTTGTCCAATTATACTTAAACAGAAAGAACCACGTGATTTCTAGTTATTTCTTATTAATTTCATTCAAAGAAAATGAGCTGAGACATAATTAGTTATATTTATAATGAATGAGTCTCGCACTGTCCAATTATACTTCATATAATATACTGTTTATAGGAAGGTTTAAAATAATATACTGCTTAAATAGAAAGGTTTAGGCCTTGAAGGTCAGGGACATTCATAGCTCAGTGGAAGAGCGTTCGCTTACTGAATTGGAGGTCACTGGTTCAATCCCAGCTTATGGCGCATCAATTTTAAACGTTATAAATCATGTAGAGGTGAGTTGTCGTCGCGTCGTCGGGACACTACTCGATTATATAAAAGATCTTGTTTATTTAGATATTAAATTTAATAGTAAATTTATTTTTGGAGTAGAACAATAGTCGTAATACCACATTTTTCTCCAGTTTTTGTTATGCAAATTGAAAAATGATCACATTGTGTTTTTGGCCTTAAAAATCAGCATATCTTGGGGATTTTTTTCTTTTTTTGTATTCTGCCTACCTTTCTTAGAATAATAACAATAACAATAATAATGCTAAACATTATAAATTCCCGTTGTTTTGCCAAGAAAGATATTTTCCTTTCTTCTTGGTGAAAAGCAACGGCAACTCTCATCTCCTAAAATGAAATTGCCTACTAAAAACTTAGGCCCAAACGACTAAAAGAAAATTTCAATTATTTTTCCTGCTTGGTTTTTCCCTTACAAACCTCACTGAAATATTTTCTCTCCTGCTCCATCTCCTCTCCCCACCCTCTCTATAAATATCCAAGACAATAATTCTACCTCAGTATATAAAGATATTTTTTACATCTCTATAATGTTTCTTGAATTGTTAAACTATTTATTGACCAACATAATAAATATATAATAACCTTAACTATATATATATATATANAGTACAGATTATGGTAAATGATAGGTATGTTGCTACTTTACCCGATTTCTTTGCCGTCTCTGTTCGGTATTTCTTTAGATTATTACTTCCCTGTGTTTTTTTTTATAGAATATAATGACTATTAGTTTCTTGAATTGTTAAACTATTTATTGACAAACATAATAAATATAAAATAACCTTAACATATGGCCATTATCTATATATATATAATACTAAGAGTGACAGTGACTGACTGATCACTAATTCTCCTACTTCCCATTTCCCATTTACATAGAGATTTGAAATTTGCGGCCATTTTGATTTCGATATATGACCGCCATATTGAATTAAGCCACTGCAGAGTGGATGAAATATGGACTGATTTGTTTTGCTTGTTTTGATAAAAAATTAACTGAGTACAGATTATGGTAAATGATAGGTATGTTGCTACTTTACCCGATTTCTTTGCCGTCTCTGTTCGGTATTTCTTTAGATTATTACTTCCCTGTGTTTTTTTTTATAGAATATAATGACTATTAAGACAAAGTTTAGTCTAATGTACTTTGGGACAAAGGAGTATCACCCTTCTGTTTTTATAAGGGGAGTAACAGTCTGAAGAAGAACATTCTGTACACCATCTTTAGATTGTTACTCCTCTCTGTTTCTTTATATATTAGGAGTAACAATCTAAAGAAGTGCCCTTTTTTCTAGTGATGCCGGAGATAAGGTATATAATTATATAGACGGTGATTCAAAGAAATATTACAGCCATTTATTCTTAAAGCACAAATTGTATTTTTCGTGGTCCAGATGATTTAGTATTTTGTTTGTCTACTTTTATAATCGTGTAATTTTAACGCCCTTAGTTTGGTTTCTGATTTGAAAGTTGTTTACTGATTCTCTGACGAGCACGATGTTTTCTTCTCGGTATTGAGCAAGAACATAATATTTATGAGTGTACAAGATATTTTTCAACACTTAAAAACTAGTTATAAATTATAGTGTTGCATTACCCATTACACTTGTTGAAGAAAACAACAGATAAAAGTACAGTAAACGTTTTTAGGATTTACGTAGCACGTAATAAACAACATAATGCAAGACTAGCGGGAAGAGCAACCCAACAGAGGTAACGGACTAGTTCTAAGAGCTTTCCCTAGAGACCAGCACCGTCGCCCATACTACAACCCCACGCCTTTAAATCACTTAAAACGTTTTGTACAAAGTGGTTGCAAAGTACTGTTTCTGCTTTTAGCTCTTATACTTTTACACGTCGTAGTTAGATGGAGTTACTATCTAGCCCTTACCATGGCCCTCCAAGGGCTTCCTCAGGGCCCGTCTCGTCCCTTGAATATAAATAACTTCACTGCCTTCTTCAACTATCATGCACTACTTAATTTATTTCCACGCTTTTCCCTAAAAATTGCCTTTTTCCGTACATTTTAAAAGAAAGTAAAAAATGATACATTTTTAAATACGTGTACGTATATAGTGAAACTCGCCGGTCTTGGCTTTGCCCGTCGAGTGGCCAGGTAGATATATGCCAGGTACTTATATAGTAATGGTATTTGCAAGATCAGGTAAAGTTGTAGATGGTTGTAATTATTCAGTTTTATAATTTGCAGTCTATATATGAGAAAGTAAACAAACAGTGCAAAGGTAAGAAAGTGAGCTAGTATCTTAGGCTGTGGAATTGTAGAGGGGCTTGAGTAAGGTGGAGTGACAGGAGTGACGGGAGGGGAAAAAAAAGTCGGACATATTCCCGTCTCTGTCTCTTCTTACACTGGTCCAGTAAATATTTAATCACATTGGTTCTAACCATAATTTTTCAGAGAAACAAAGCCTTCAACATGCTCCAAATGTTAACGTACATATAATAAATTTAATAAAAAAAAGTATACTTTGTACCAAAAGTACAAATATGTACTAAAAAGTTCAAATANGCAAATAGGATGAACTAATAAAATAAAATATACTCAATTTAAAGAGCATTAGTGTGAGATTCAAACGCCCCAATCAGAAATAAAATCGGTCAACAATTATAGAAATTATGAACATTCAAAGTCAAAAATGGAAAATAATAAAAATGAAAAAATACCAAAATTATCACCATTTAGGGTACAACCGATAGAGGTACGACAAAAAGTCATAGGACCAATGTTGTAGATCTTTTAAAATCAGTTACCGCTGGTGCTATCCGTTTTTCAATACGACTTACCGTTTGGCCGCAATAAGCCCCCAAAGCAGCTTAAAAATCAAGTCGGCCATTTTTATTTTTTTAGGGGGGGAAGGAGTGGGAAAAGTGAAATTTTGGCAATTTTTCGGGTTCACAATGCGGACATTGCGCGTCGAATGGCGCAAACCGCAAGTCTCTAGCTCTTCTGGAAGTGGGCAAACATTAATGTCAGTGAGTCAGTGAGTCAGTTAGCCATGCGGCTTTATAGTATGTTGATTGATGGCTTCACGATAGCATACGTCTGGGCGAATCAAAGGCTTGTATCGAAGAGGCGGTCGGTTTGTGTTGTGGAAGACGAACGGACGTACGCCATTATTGAGTGCCGGCGAGTTAGAAACTCGAATGGTTAGATGTGGTATAAAAGTTTGTTATCTCTTACTGATAACATCATTTTTAAATTGTGTTTCCGCAGACAAACTGTCAAGGTTTTCATCATATTATATTCTCTTAAAACTCCTTATATTAAAACGTTTTATTCTGATAAATAGTATATTATGTTACTAGGCTGTGAAGTGAGTTTTTTCTTTACCGCGGCAATTACATTTATTGTCGAGCGAAGTGAGACAGGAAATATATGCATATGCTACACTTCACAGTCGTGTAGCATATGCTATTTTTTCCGAGGTAGCAGACAATGAAAAAACATTAAATATTAATCAATAATCAATATAATAATAACAAATATTAGTTCAAACTTAAGATTTAAAAAAAGAAACCTTAAAAGGAGGTTACGTTGTAAGAAAATATAAATAAAACGCACTGCCATCTAGCGGAATTCAATCGTCTTTTCCCTAAGAAAGTAGCGCTAATGCGGAAGTTTTGATAACTGCTCGGAGAAAGAAAACAATTTTATCTACTTGCGGCAGCAAAATGAGGCATAATTGAACTGATTTCAGGCAGAGAAATGTGATTTTACTGCCTAGGCGGTAATAGTCAGGAAAAATTTTACAGCCTAGGCAGTAAAATTTTTACTTTTATAATGTTGGCAATGACAGTTTATACTATTATCTCTATCTTATAACATTAAATATTATAGTTTAATAAATAAACGTTTTTAGTAATAAAATAAGTTATTTATATTTGTTAATTCTGTTAAATAACTTCAATGATTAGTAGATCTTTAATTAAAAAGATAGTGAAGTCTCTGGCTATACTGCAGCGTCGTGTAAACATTGAACATCCATTATTGAAGTCATTCTAGATTAGACTAGCTACTTTTCTTGATTTATCCTAGTTACTTCTTTTCTTTTAAGCAATAGAAGATATCTTTAAAACTTTAAGTAATTTGCTAGTAAACATATAAATAAATATTTTAAATTGCGTGCATTATTCATTCAGAAGTTATGAGTGTTATAAACGTTTGTTTTGAATTTTGTTGTTATAGATTTAGTTTGATTTTCACTTACTGTTATTAGATATTCCCATGTTTCTTATTTGAACATTAATTTTAGTTAATACATATGTTATTATCTTTATTAATATGACACCTAGTTATTAACCATATTATATAAATAAAGATAACATTTTAGCAGTTTGATTTTTCTTCCACAAGTAGATAAAATATTGTATGCAACAAGGCAGCAAAGGAAACATTTCTGCCTCGTCTATTCATTGCCTACCTCGGCTTCGCCTCGGCAGTCAATAAGAGAAATTACCTGCCTCGGCTTCGCCTCGGCAGTTAATTGTAATAGCCTGTCCTCGCCTTCGGCTCGGAGGCTAACCTAATCACTCGTCAGTAAAATTCCATTTTGCTGCCTAGTAACATAAATAACTATTTTAGTCCTAGGACGTAATTTTTTTTTTTTCTGCCAGGAGTAATGAAATAACTAAAATGAAAAAATTCATTTTAGCTTTGTTTTTTAGGCTCTAAAGTTACTATTTCACAGCCTACCACGGAAAAAATATATTTAATATATTATCTATTTTAATTTAATAACGATTTACTTACACAAATAAACATTTAAATTGTTGTTTAGTCCATATTTGTTTTCTTAACTATAAATAAAATTGTAAAATTAATGTTAATTTCTCTTTTTATATACCTAATATTATATATATTTTTTTATCGCTCCGATGATGAAAAATAATCCAGTGAAAAATACGAGAAATTAAGAAAGGAGAAAATAAAGTATGATAATTGACGAAGCCAGGTTGTGTAAAAATTTGCTCATTTGTTAATACTTTTTTTACACCCCCCCCCCCCC
>KZ651266.1:1883921-1902256 GCA_001010745.2 Gerris buenoi | reverse complement strand
ATAAAAATAAGGTGTGTCATTTTTTACATATATATAACAAAAATAATCAAAACAAGTCAAGCAACAGGCTTCCTTAATAACACATTTTCCCGTCTTTTGAAGCTTACATTTACGCGAGCGTTACGCGTGAACGCTTTGGCGGATAACGTTTTCCGACGAACTCAGCCTGGGCACTGGTAAAATGAACATGTGTACTAAATTTCACCTAAATCGGTCAACTTGAATATTATCTACTGAATCTTACAATATAAACCTTATTTCTGAGAGTTAAATAGTTTTTTTTTTTTTTTTTTTTCCTATATCCCTTAACCAGTACATCTCTTTTGCCCCACCCTGTATAATTAGATTCTTATTTTAATGAACTACATTTTAGAATTTGGAAATACATTCATTTATCGATTTCGACTCAGGGTATGGTTTTTCTCAACATGTGCACCGAAGTCAAAATCGGTCCAGCACATTAGGCTCCAGGTGTCAGACGACAGACAGACATTTTTTTAAAGAAACAAAAAACACTTTTTTGGACTCAGGGGACCTCAAAACGCGTAAAACTATCAAAATCGGAAAAAATAGTTCTCCCGCTATTACAATACTTTCTCTTTATAAAAGAATGTAAAAAAGTTGGTCCTAGATAACTCAGACAAACTTGTTCATAAAACTTGCTCATTATGAAACGTTTGTCGCAGGTATGTGCGTGTGTGTGTGTTTACGAATTTTATATAATAAAAAGATTTATTTTGATTTTTCATTTAAATATGCGTGTAGAGGTAAAAAAAAAAAATAATAATAATAATAGTAAAATAAAACTAAAATATAAAAAAAGAATACATTATTCGAAATATTCGTCTCTTCAAAAACCATCGAGATCCAAAAAACGAAGAAGGAATACTATTATGAAGAAAAGGGAAAAAGGCTCTCTATAGGGACTGTAAAGAAAAGGGCTTATGCTCAACATCACGTGGGACTGAGTTGTTAGGGATTGCAGCAATATTGTGGCCTCAAGGGATGGGATGGCATTCATTCGACATGGTGCCGAGCCCTAGGGGCATGATTGCTACAACAAGGTACCGTCTACAGTAAAGATCAGCTTATATGTGTGTGCGTACATAAATGTGAATATATAAGATATTGACCTAACTTGCAATTTGCATTTATCTCGAACTCCCACTATCCGAGTAAGTTCTACTAGGTCTAATTTATCCAGTGCAAGTAGATGATGTTTGTCTGTCTCTCTCTCTCTTAATTTTCTTTCCCAAATTACTCTACACGTTTAAATTTAATAACATTTTCTGACTTGGCAAATCACACCCAAAACTTAATNATATATATATATATTTATCTTCTATTTTTATCGGAAAAAACGCTAGTAAAAAAAACGAAGGTAGAAGCGAGAACTGTATGAAACTGCGGATTCTTTTCAGGATCAATTTAGAGCAGTTATTTTTATCTTTCCTTAAACCACATTTTTATATAGTTTATTATTTTTTCTTGTTTACATTTAATATAGAGTTATTATGAATGAAAGAAAGCGCAAAAAACCGTGTAGTGTCGTGGGACACCCCTTAGGAACGAAGTTCCTTAAACTTATCAATAAATATAAGTAAATGATGAAATCACGCTGCTAAGTATATGAATGCTAACTACTTATAAATGGCGAGTTAAAAAAAAGACAATATTAAAACTAACAAACTGTTCGTACGTAGCGGAGGGTTGAGGTAGCCTATACGGAGCATCATTTATAGAGATGAAAACAAGTAAGGCGCGCTTCACGTAAGTACGTGAGGCGATAATCGCTGGTTTCTGTACGACTTAGTTAAAATTATCAGGTGTAATAGTTGCATATTCTTTTTCTACGCTTTACGACCTTTAAATTGATGTATAACATGCCATGGTGACTAAAAACTATTTTTAGTCGCCCACTATATTGGCCGCCATCTTGCAAATAATACGTTTGTTATTTTAATAGTTGCATATTCTGTTTCTACATTTCAAGATCTTTAAATTGATGTATAACATGCCACGGTAAATAAAAAAATTTTTTTAGTCATCCACCATATTGGCCGGGCCGCCATCTTGGAAATATTAAGTGTAAAAACTCCAAAATGTTTCCAGTTGTCTCAAACGCCGAGATGCATCTGTGTGCCAAATTTTATGTTTCTAGCTATTGTAGTTTATGAATTGAAACAAGCCAACGGACAGACGGACAGACAGATGGACAGAGAGCCGTTATATAAGGTTTCTTTCTGTACTTTATATAGAAACCTAAAAACTGGCACATATAAGTATTTTCTGTATATTGATAAAAAAAATGCACCAGTTATAGATTATTCTTCATTTCATAGGTTCTTTCTTAATACATTTTCCATATTCAGTCCTCTATTTTAAGACACAGCTGTATACAGGTCGATTTTGCGAATCTTGGGCGTATGTATCTGTCGTAGATTACCTGGGCTTCGATGTAGCGTATCTGGTTTTTCGAGAGATTACTAAATGGAAGAGGATAGATAAATAATGCAATTATATCAATATACAGGAAACACTTTAATTATGTATGCATTATATTTTTGTTAGTTTTTGCATTTCTATACATGACGCCCCAGATCCGCAATCCCAACCTTGAATATTATGAAAATAGATAATCATGATGAGTTGATAGTTAAAGATGATGGTTGTAGTAGTTACAGGACTGTTTCTACCTACTCGGCCTAGTCAATTCTCTACTACTCAGGGAGAGAACCCTCACGCATACTCAATTTAAAATATTATAAAATATATCACTTCACTAAACAAAATCGCCAGCCTGTATCAGGTTGAAATTTTACTACATGCCTGTTTCAATTGTACTTACGATGTGGAAGTTTTATTATAATCGTTAGAACGTAAGATATTGGTAAAAATTTTGTTTTCTCTAATTTAAACGCTTAGGTCTACTTTAATAAATTCAGCTATCTTTAACACTTTATAGGGGTGTTGGTTGTTGGTGTTGGTTTAAAAAAAAACATCATATAAAAAATAATTAATACAAAATCCATTTTTGGAAACTGGTCTTATTTACAATTTTTGTTTGTTTGTTTCTGTATTGTTCACCTTAGTTGTTTCTATGTGCAAAATTTTGAGAAGATTGAATGACGGGAAGTGGTTCAAAATTGGGGTAATAGGTGTGCGATGAAACTTACAAAGCAAAGTAATTTAAGACCAGTAAAAAATCCTCCTTGAATAGATAAATTTATAATTTTTCCCCGTCTTAAAGTTCCAATTTTACATTTTATGCTTACGTTTACACGAGCGTTGCGTGCGAACGCTTGGTCGGATGACGTTGGCCAAAGAACTTGTCCTGGGCATTGGTAAAATGAACATGTGTACTAAATTTCACCTAAATCGGTCAACTTGAGCTTAAGTTATCGTCATCGGTCGATTTTCTGATTCGTTCCCGATCTCCAGACGCTGTAACGTACCGTTAAGGAACTTCATTCCAAAAAAATATAAAATAAAATAAATAAATAAAATCACGTTGTAATTATTACTAAATTCAACATCATAAAATAAATATGGCGTTATTACTTAAATTCTTGAGATCCTAACCCAATTTTCGGTTTAGATCGCAGAAGGCTTAATTCGCAGCAATGATCACAGCTATGTGTACTATTGAAATGACGCAAATTTCAATTTTGAGATAAAGAATTCCAACGCTATAAAATTCACATCATTATAATTTTAACAAAAATTTAAAAAATACCCTTGTCGAATAATGTTAACTCTCTATGTTTATAACTCTGTATGTTTATAACCCTCAAGAAACCCAATTAGCAATTATAAGCTAGAGCGTATAAACGTTTCAACTGTATAAATATACATAGTTGTACCAACACACATGCATAATTAATCGAAGCAATAATTAATACATGAGTATTGCATGTCCGGTCTAGACATGTTTTCCTGTTCTGTTCATGAATAATTTGAACAATGATCATGTTGAAACATTCATAACCTAAAATCTCATGTTTCATTTTAAAAAATAGTTAATGATAATTTTAAGTTTCTTGTTTCGACGGAGATTTCTCGAAAAAGGGTTTTATACTAAAATTTTAAAAACAACTAAAAACTAACAGGGAAGTACTTATACCCAAGTGCTTTTTAGGGTTTTGTAGATCATTAAACATATAATATGTACTTTATTATGGTATGAAATAACATTAATTTATATCCCATTCTGCTCTATATGAAAATAATAAAAAATATAACCAAATTTAGGCGGAGCGCCCCTAAAAATAAAACAAAAAAATACATGTGATGTCGCGGGACACCCGGTAGGAACGAAGTTCCTTACATTTTTCATTAATTATAAATTATAAAATCACACTGCTAAGTACGTATACGTTGCTAACTACTTATACATGGCGGAGTTATAAAAGAGACAAAATTAAAAGTAAGGAACTGTTTGTACCTAGCAGAGTTAAGGCAATATTAAAAGAAAATCATTATTTGTATAATTAAAGCAAGCGTCTTACTATAAAATATGTTTTGAATATAAGAAAATAGTTGATCATGATGAGTTTATAGTGAAAGAATATATTTGTTAAAGGAATTTGGATTGAAATAGGACTGTTTTATACCTACCCGGCCAATTAGTTTAAAATATTATAAAATATACCTATTCTCTATACTCTATAGCTTCTGCTTGTATCAGGGTGAAATTTTACATTATTGTATTTTATTTATTTAGAAAACCAAGTGTCATTTTTGACGTATATATAACAAAAATAATCAAAACAAGTCAAGCAACAGGCTTCCTTAATAACACATTTTCCCGTCTTTTGAAGCTTACATTTACGCGAGCGTTACGCGTGAACGCTTTGGCGGATAACGTTTTCCGACGAACTCAGCCTGGGCACTGGTAAAATGAACATGCGTACCAAATTTCAACTAACTCGGTGATCTTTTACTCAAGTTATTGTCATCGGTAGATTTCGTGACGGTGATTTATGTAGTTTTTTTCGGATTCACTCCCGGGCTCCAGAACGTGCCATAAGAAACTTCGTTCCAAAAATTAAAGGGTCCCTGGTTCGATCTCCCGAAATGTCACAATGTTTTTAATCGGGGTAAATTAAATTTGTTCGGGAAATTCTCATGCCCACAAGAAGGTATTTACATGTATTTACCAGATCAAATCGTCATATCGCCCTTAAATTGACTAACTTTTAAAACCGTTATCCTCAACCGATTGAATTAAAATTTTGCATACACGTTTAGATTGGATGACAATGCATGGTTAGCTAAGTGAAGTCATTCTAAATTCAATATGGTGGACAACAAAAGATGGCGGACTAGTTATTTTTTAACACGCCCATGATACGGGTATCAATAATGAAAGGGTTTTCTGAGAAGAATACAAATAAAAGCTTGTGTTTTTTTTTAATAAAATATTTAAAAGTCACATTAAATTATAAGTAGTGCATAAACAAATAATAAATTGCCATTGATTTTATCACAAATTTAAAAGCAAATAAAAAATTTAAATTAACACATACATTATTATATTTTTAATATAATATAAAATTAAGCTTTAAAGTAAATATCAGAAATAAAAGTATTTTATTTCCCTTTAAATCTGAACTACTCTATGAGAAAACATAAAGTTTAAAAAACTTAATATAATTTAAAATCACGTAAAATTCAGCGCAATGTTATTTTTTATGATTATAATGATATTTTTTAAAAAGCTATATAAATCAGCAATATATATTTTTTTTTATATAGCCTGCTTTTGAAAAGTAAAAACGTAAAAATAATTTCTGTGAATGAAAAATTTTTTTTTATAGAAAAACTCTTTCTATTGGAAGGGAGAGGGGGTAAAAACTTATAGATATATCCTTCCTTCTTTTCTAACCGTAAGCGTTATAAAAAGCAGAAGGTATTGCTTTTGATAAATGGTTATGGGCTTTGCCGTCGAGTAAAGCGGGAGGTTCGGATTAATAATTAAGCTGCTAAGGTTTAACCGACCAGGCGAAAGGTTTTCTTATTGTGCCACGAGAGTGCAGTCGAATATCATTAATCCAAAGGTGGGGGGGGGGGGGGGGCGGTCCAGCTACCGCCCCCCGAGTAAGAGCCAAGAGAATGACTTAAACTTCTAACCTCCCTTTCCTACGGAGGTTTCGACTCTAATTCTGCAAAACCTCTATTCCTAAAGCACTCAGCCACTCTATTGAGTGTTTCTTATGACCGTTTTACTCTTCTGGGAAAATTAATTGAGTGTACTATCCCCTCTCTGCTTTTCCTCTATTTACGTGAACACCTAGGTGAAGAGAGAAATCCTTTATCTCCCCCCACTCCAACGCTGTAAAGAACACTTCAGAAATGTAACACTTTATCTTAGTTATTTAAAAGATGTCCGATTTTTGTTTTCAGTTTTTTTTCCTCTCGTAAATCATTAATGGAAACCTGAATTTTGAATTATTTCGGATTTTTCCCTCTGAACACGTGCTCCTTCAAGCAAAGTCAAAAAATTAATAATTTATTTTCCCCATTTAACCCCTAAAAGTGTAGGTGATTTTTTTACGAGACTATAAGTATGATAACTAAGCACACACTTCGAATTTATTGTGAGCTATTGAAAAAAGGAAATTAAGTACTCTCTTTGCCATATTCAAATCTCACACCTCTGAAAAAGAATAACACAGTTAAATTTAACTTCACAGTAGTTAAATTTAACTTCGCAGTAGTTAAATTTAACTTTACAGTAGTTAAATTTAACTTCACAGTAGTTAAATTTAACTTCACAGTTGTTAAATTTAACTTCACAGTAGTTAAATTTAACTTCACAATAGTTAAATTTAACTTCACAGTAGTTAAATTTAACTTCACTGTAGTTAAATTTAACTTCACTGTAGTTAAATTTAACTTCACAGTAGTTAAATTTAACTTCACAGACGTTAAATTTAACTTCACAGTAGTTAAATTTAACTTTTAAATAATGTATTAAAAATCGTTCCGAGACAACTCAGACAAACTTTTTATCATAGAAGAAGTGTATTATTACTTAGCCCAGTGTTTTCCATTTATTAGTTGTCGTAAGTATATTCAATTATTATTGAGCCTTTTTTTTCAAAATTTATCATAAAAATAACTACTCCTCGGCGAGGAATCAAACCCGGCCTCTGTCAGTCCGTGTTTAAAGCTATTATCGCAGGAACTAGATATTTTCCCAGGAAAACGGCTTATATCGTTAGATCGTAGAAATACACATGGTCTCGTATATTTTAGCGGATGGAAAAAACTGTGCTCCCTTCGTCTAAAGCTCGGTCATATCGTTTAAAATTAAGTTAGGCGGAGCGCCCCCAAAAATAAAAAAATAAAAAAATACGTGTGGTGTCGCGGGACACACGGTAGGAACGAAGTTCCTTACATTTTTCATTAAATATAAATTATAAAATCACACTGCTAAGTTTGCTAAATCACACTTATTTTCGATATTTACAAAACCAAGTGAAATTTTTGACATATAACAAAAATGAACTAAACAAGTCAAGTAACAGGGTTTCATAATAACATTTTACACGTCTTTTTGAAGCTTACGTTTACGCGAGCGTTGCACGTGAACAGATGGGCGGATAACGTTTTCCAACGAACTCAGCCTGGGCATTGGTAAAATGAACATGTGTACCAAATTTCAACTAATTCGGTGATCTCTTATTCAAGTTATCGTCATCGGTAGATTTCGTGACGGTGATTTTATGACGGTGATTTTGGTCGTTTTTCGGATTCACTCCCGGGCTCCAGAACGTACCATATGGAACTTTGTTCCAAAAATTAAAGGGTCCCTGGTTCGATCCCCCGAAATGTCACAATGATAAACTATAAACTACTGTTATTAGACACCATTGTTATCAAATTAAAATTATCTGTTTTTCTTTGACAATTAAATAGAAATAGGAGAAGTACTTGTTTAATTTTTTTTGGAGAAATTACATTTTTTGTGCATATCAAGAATCAAACTTCCCAAGAATCAACTACCTTCAACACCAAAATTACTAGTTACCCATGACACTACAGTCTTTGCCAAACGAGAGTTAGTGCGTTTACAGCTCGGGAAAAGCTAGCAAATGGGATGAGGAGCCAATGAGAGCTCACGATTTACCCTATGGATAACCACATAAGAAGGTAAATGTAGTGGGTTTATTTTTTTCCTCAGAGGTTGGCCAATCTGTGTGTCACTTGATTTCCTAGGCTGTCTACGCACAAACTCTCGTTTGGCACAGACTGTAATCAAGTACTCTTCATCAAAATCTAGTTATCTTCTACAAATAGCGGGATTTGTTTTAAGCATATGTTTGTAGAGTTTTGCTGCTAGATTGGTCACGTTAACATTAAACTATGTTTATGCTTTCTCAAATGTATATTGACTATGTCCACATCATTTTTCCGCTTTTCTTCTCATATTGTTGGTGTATTTGTTGTATTGAGTGGGAAGCAGTAAGAGAAGTGTGCTAGTGTGAGGAGCTGGGTGTCAGGTTTCACTTGTCCTTCTGGGTTTATGTTGGGAAAACTAAGTTTCTAAAAGCTTTTCTCCCGGTTTTTTTCTTTTCTTCTTGTATTCTATCGACCCTCTTCAGAAAAACCACGAAAACAACTTCTTTTATTTTTAGAAAAAACATTCCATCTGTTTCCATTTATAGTTTTTCCTCCCACCCCTCTCCCCTCCCTAACACTGACGTAAAACAGATTTGTCAACGCGTAAAAATGAAAAAAAAGCTTTAAAAACTTAAAGCTCTTAACTCGAAATTTCAAATGGAAACAATGTGTATTTAGTTTTGATCGTGGTAAAAAGTATTATCTTGAAAAAGTGTAAATGGATTTTCCTCACGAAATCATCAGCTGGAAAAAAATCATCGTGTTTTCCTATTAATTGCACAGTTGCTACTGACTATTTCTCAGTAGTTATTGAAATGAATCTGACCAATTTTACTGGTTGAGTTAGTTTTTACTCACAAAATCTTTAGCAACTCAGTTGTTACTGACTATTTCTCCATGGGATTTGAAATGAATCTAACCAATTTGATTGGTTGAGTTAGTTTTTACTCACGAAATCATTAGTAACTCAGTAGCTACTGACTATTTCTCCATGAGATTTGAAATGAATCTAACCAATTTGATTGGTTGAGTTAGTTTTTACTCACAAAATCATTAGTAACTCAGTAGCTACTGACTATTTCTCCATGAGATTTGACATGAATCTAACAAATTTTATTGGTTGAGTTAGTTTTTGCTCATGAAATCACTTGTAACTCAGTTGCTACTGACAATTCTCCATGGGTGTTGAAATAAGTCTAACCGATTTTACTGGTTAAGTTATAGTTTTAATAACTGACAGATAGTTTTTTTTTTACGAAGTCATTAGCAACTCAATTGCTACTGACTATTTCTCCATGTGCGTTGACATGAATCTAACCAATGGTTGAGTTAGTTTAACGGAGAGTTATGAGGAGTTAGGAGGTGGCCTAGCCTAGAGGCCTAGACCTAGAGATCTCTTATCTTAAAATATATCATTGTCCTTACATTAATATGTTACCTGATTTTAATTATTTTTTACAATCACTTATTATTATCTATCTCTAAACTTTTATAATAATTAGTATTAATCCTATTTCTTATATTATTAGTTATCTTGTATTATAATTATTATTTTACTATATCTACTACTAAAAAAGTTTAGTCACTGGACTACTTCTTGTCTTTCCTGCCACATAAACTATATAACATAATTCATTATCACTTAAGCTGCCCCAACACGATCAAGCCGCTTGATCAAAACATTGCGTCAAGCAATGGTGTCAAGCATGATTGTCGAAAACTCCGCTACAAATGAGTGTTGATGAAAAGATTGATGGGATGATCGATGCGCCCCAAGGTGGCTTGAAGGTCGTGTCAATCAGCTTGACGCGATGTTTTGATCAAGGGGCTGCTTTATGAAAGTTAAATTTGTAGTTGAGTAAACCAATATATATATATATANTTATAAAATAAAATATTAAATAAATAAAAAGGATAATGTAATTCTTAGTTATCTACGATTGATACGAAATATAAACATTTTATCTCTGTTTAGATGCGTAGAAAGTGAAGCATTGCGCATGCGCGTTCATAATTCTTCTTTATTTCTGCTCTAGTGCGGAAATAAAGAAGATTTTTTCTCCTTATCACACGAGTAGCGTGTTTGTTTACATTTAACAAAACTAATTTGCTGTTTGTTTAATTAAAGAAACTGTTTTTTCCTGTATTTGTTATTATAAACCAACAATCGTAGATAAAGTACAGTACGCAACTCGTGCGAAAACTGCATTTTCCTTTGCTCGTTTGATTTTACTACCCTCGCTATAGCTCGGGTGTAAACTCCATACTCGCATGCAAAATGCACTTGCAATGCAAAATACTTTTATCTAGCGCGGAATGGACGTGTAATGTACTATTGTCTGTACTTATTCGTTAACAGAATTATTTCTATTTCACCGGAAAACATTGACGATATCATTGGTAACATTTTTCCGGTAAAATCCGCGTCACAAAGGACTAGTTAAGCACTTATTAAATTTGCACAATAAGGATCTTGTCAACCGGAAAACCAAGATAAGAACTAAATTCAGTATAATAAAGAACTGTTTAATTGCTTCCGAGCTTACCGAAGGTAACGGGAGCTATGTGATCGTTCAGAAAAACAAAACATTTTTATTTATCTTCAATTTCAAAAATTCCATGACCGAAATCCGTTTCAGACCTGAGGGAGCATTATTTGGTTCCATGTCTATTTGTCGGTTTTTCGGCTCAATTTTTGCGAACCAACATATATCTTAAAATCTACTAAAATGAATTTTAATGACATCTGAATGATACGTCATAATTAGCCCATTGTTGGTCCCATATAAGTTTAACCTTCTGCACCTTTGTTTCTCTTCGACATGAGCACTAACATACATTTATATCTTTAAATTTACTGATTTTTATGAAATGCGGTTGGTTTGTCAAAAGTAGCCAGCTGATAGCCCTAGATTAATTTCAATTGTCTGCGCTCTTTAAAATTTTGCTAAATTGATACGTTTAATTCATGTAAAAAATCAAAATAATTTTTACTTGTTTAAAAAACGGGATAACAATTAAATTAATTTGACAATAGTAGTAATTATTCAAATTTTAAACAAAAAGATGACTAGGATATTAATATATTGTTTCTTCTTGTATTAAATGTAGAATTTTCTTGATATTCTCACTTTGACATTATGTGCTAATATGATTTTATTTCTTCTTTGAATCAAAAAGTCATATAGAAAATACTCAAATTTTTATACTTTCTTCTTTTGTGATTGTACATCTTTTATATAATCGAGTAGTGTCCCGACGGCAATGGCGACGACTCACCTCTAAATGATTTATAACGTTAATAATTGATGCGCCATAAGCTGGGATTGAACCAGTGACCTTCAGATTAAGAAGCAAATGCTCTACCATTGAGCCACACCCTTGCACTGAAGCTACAAGCTTTGTTATTATAAACCAACAATCGTAGATAAAGTACAGTACGCAACTCGTGCGAAAACTGCATTTTCCTTTGCTCGTTTGATTTTACTACCCTCGCTATAGCTCGGGTGTAAACTCCATACTCGCATGCAAAATGCACTTGCAATGCAAAATACTTTTATCTAGCGCGGAATGGACGTGTAATGTACTATTGTCTGTACTTATTCGTTAACAGAATTATTTCTATTTCACCGGAAAACATTGACGATATCATTGGTAACATTTTTCCGGTAAAATCCGCGTCACAAAGGACTAGTTAAGCACTTATTAAATTTGCACAATAAGGATCTTGTCAACCGGAAAACCAAGATAAGAACTAAATTCAGTATAATAAAGAACTGTTTAATTGCTTCCGAGCTTACCGAAGGTAACGGGAGCTATGTGATCGTTCAGAAAAACAAAACATTTTTATTTATCTTCAATTTCAAAAATTCCATGACCGAAATCCGTTTCAGACCTGAGGGAGCATTATTTGGTTCCATGTCTATTTGTCGGTTTTTCGGCTCAATTTTTGCGAACCAACATATATCTTAAAATCTACTAAAATGAATTTTAATGACATCTGAATGATACGTCATAATTAGCCCATTGTTGGTCCCATATAAGTTTAACCTNAATATTTCCGGCAACAGAACTAGACCGAGAATTAACGCTTATAATTGTAAAGTACTCAATTAGTACCTGTACCTGGTACATCTATTAGAAATTCAATTTTTAAATTTTTTGGTAGTTTTATTACTACGGAAAGATTGAATTTTAAATAATCCTTTAAATTATTTTTGATCCTAAATTTTAAATAATTTTCTCTGTATGTCTGCCGTAGTTATTGATAATTGTAATTTGGATTATTTAAAATTTAATCTTTCCGTAGTAATAAAACTACCAAAAAATTTTAAAATTGAGTTTAATATAATTGATAATTTAGTAAATTTTTACAAGTTCTAAGTACTTCGAATTTCCGATAATGTTTGTGTGTTGAAGATACGTTATGCTTTATTCATCAATCTTACTTTTTTTTCTGCTTTTCCTTCTTCACTTTATCACATTTTCGTTAGGGGGTGAAAAAAATCGAAGTTATAAAATATAAAATTTGGTTAGCTCTCGAGTAAAAAAAAAGAGGATACGGGTGAGAGTCTCTTTTGTTGGAAGACTTTTTCTCCGACATTTTTTTCCCCCTCTCTTCCGCTTGGGCTAGCCCTTTCCTCCCATTGCAATGTAGCCTCGTTACGCCTTGAACAGCGGAGGTTTTTCCGCTCGCACTGAAATTAATGATAGTGGGTTTTTAGGATGTAGCCCTGGCCGCCTATGAAAAGGAAGGGCGGAGTAGTAAAGGAAGTAAAGCGGACCATTTATAATCCCAAGCGGCATCCTTCCAGCAGGAGAGAGAGAATTTTAGCGCCGAGCTCCCGAAACTCTCTGACGCGAAGTGAAGCTCTTAGCTCACGTCAACTGTGCACCAACTTTTACCGTATACGCTCGACCGCAACCGACTATTTCTCATTTTAAGATTTTTTTTTTTTTTTTTATAAATAGAGGGGGACACGAAAAACGCAATTTTTGAGGAATGGATTGGCGCAAAGATGAATTGATAAAAAAAGGATCCAAATATATATTTGAATTTGAGTACAATGATAAGGGCGTAACTTTTTTCATTATAATCTCACGGGACACATTTTCGCTTAAAAAAAACAGCCTCAAACCTCTTGTCTTATTTTTAAGGAAGATTTAGGATAACTCTTCTAAAAAAAAATAGGATAACTCTCAAAAAACATTATTCAACAAGAGCACAAAGCTCTTTGGTCTATTAGTGATTATAACTCTTCATGGAACAATATGCAAAGCTCTTTATTCTTTTAGAATGCATAACTCTTAATTCAACAAGAGCGAAAATTGTGAAAGAGGTGCATTTCAATAACCAAACAACGTCTTCACACAAACAAATTGTACTAAAAAATTGACCGGTTTCAGTCAAGTTTTAAAGCAGTCTTCATCATAATAATAATCTACAAAGTAAACAAACAAACTTAAGACTTTAAAACAACTAAAACAATTATTTTTAAAAAAAAAACCCTTGAAGTTACTGGGCTGACTTGGGAAGTACAAGTGACATAAATTTAAAAAAGAAAGCAAAGGAATGAAAGAAAGGATTATTACCTGCTAAAAAGGTAACAAACANATCCGTTTCAGACCTGAGGGAGCATTATTTGGTTCCATGTCTATTTGTCGGTTTTTCGGCTCAATTTTTGCGAACCAACATATATCTTAAAATCTACTAAAATGAATTTTAATGACATCTGAATGATACGTCATAATTAGCCCATTGTTGGTCCCATATAAGTTTAACCTTCTGCACCTTTGTTTCTCTTCGACATGAGCACTAACATACATTTATATCTTTAAATTTACTGATTTTTATGAAATGCGGTTGGTTTGTCAAAAGTAGCCAGCTGATAGCCCTAGATTAATTTCAATTGTCTGCGCTCTTTAAAATTTTGCTAAATTGATACGTTTAATTCATGTAAAAAATCAAAATAATTTTTACTTGTTTAAAAAACGGGATAACAATTAAATTAATTTGACAATAGTAGTAATTATTCAAATTTTAAACAAAAAGATGACTAGGATATTAATATATTGTTTCTTCTTGTATTAAATGTAGAATTTTCTTGATATTCTCACTTTGACATTATGTGCTAATATGATTTTATTTCTTCTTTGAATCAAAAAGTCATATAGAAAATACTCAAATTTTTATACTTTCTTCTTTTGTGATTGTACATCTTTTATATAATCGAGTAGTGTCCCGACGGCAATGGCGACGACTCACCTCTAAATGATTTATAACGTTAATAATTGATGCGCCATAAGCTGGGATTGAACCAGTGACCTTCAGATTAAGAAGCAAATGCTCTACCATTGAGCCACACCCTTGCACTGAAGCTACAAGCATAAAACTTACTATTTAAACAGTCCGCCCGTTGTCACGGGCATAACGGCTAGTTTTTTATAAGCTGTGTGAACTTATATTGTGGAGCTTTCTTTTTCAATTATAGGTCTGATATTTCGTCAAGAAAAAAACAATTATACCTTTCTGCTATAAATGGAAATAAAGTTTCGAGTTTTTAGTGTGAAGTTGTGCATTGTGGAACAAAAGTTAGGGAGTAAATTGCAATTAAACTACAAATTGTGTCATTATTTTCAGATAATGCACCCTGAATTTTGCTCACCCGCTCTATATATACCCTTATTTTACTCATCCCCTGTATATGCATCCTGTATTTTACTCATCCCCTGTATATGCACCCTGTATTTTGCTCATCCCCTGTTTATTTACCCTCTATTTTGCTCACCCCCTGTATACATAACTTGTATTTTGCTTACACCCGTATATTTAACCTTTATCTGATCATCCCTCTATATTATGTACTCAGTATTTTGCTCACCCCCTGTATATGTAGTTGTTCTGCATTCTGTTTAAATAATCTATCTATATTATTAAAAAAGTTTTGTAAACAAACGAGTTCAGTGAGAGTGATATACAAAACCTGCGTAAAAGAGCGCGATAGGAGAGAAGGGGGGTAGTCCGGGGAGAAAAGGGGAGCTTGAGAGTGACATACTAAACTGTGTGTAGATAGAGTGAAGGTGATTAGAGGTGTAAGGGAGAACTTGAAAGTAGGTATATAGGAAAGTCAGAGCGACAAGGAAAGGGATAGTAGTGCGCATTCTTCCACTACCTTAGCCGCTGTTCTACACTATACTCACGCATCTTCACCTCATCCTTCTCATTCCATAACCCATAACTATGCACACACCTTGCAAAAAAAAGATCGCTAAATCAGTCTTTCTCAGGAATTTTCTCAACAGTCCTTTTCAGTACTATAGCTAACGTGATATTTTACAGCATGTTTTTTTTTCAACATTGAAAAGAAAAAAAAGAGATCAATTTTAATGCTTTGGAGTGCCTCGACGTGGCAGCGGCCGCTTTTCGGGGGTTGACGAGCGAAGCGAGTAGGGGGCGGAGCACCCTAGTATCTTATTATATAAATGCTGACCATAATAATAGGGATAACAGATAAGATGAAGATCAATTTTCCGAGCAGCTTGACGAAGAAGCAAGAAGACGAAGAAGAATCAAGTGAAAGAAGCGTTGTCTGTTTTAGAATTCCTACGCTTTACCGTAGTGTTACAGCTGGCAAAGCGTCTGGATTCTGAAACAAGGCCTCGCTTATATCTTCAGGGCTGTCTGAATTCTACCAACAACCCTTAATGCATCGGTGTTGCTTACAGGCAACAAACATTTTGGGGCTCATTCTAGAATTATCCGATGGCTAGAAATGTTTTTATAGTATATCTTCTCTTACTGGCAACACTGTTAGTTCTGAAAACCGCCATTTAAAGAGTGTCTAAAACCTTTTGATAACCTCATTTAATTGTTTATATGTTAGAGTCAACAGGTGTGCAAGTAGGGCTATCTTATCTCAGTTTAAAACCTTTTTGAGACAAAGTTTAACACCAGACAACGTTGGAATAAATATTAGAGCTGCTTTAAGGTATGTAATGTTGTTTAATACTAATATCTATATAAAATATGAATTAGAATAACTAAAATTATAAAAAAAAATTGTTGCCTACAGTTTACATTGTGCTTTGAGGTACCTCGGGTATCTTCAACAAAATGTTGCCTATAAGCAACTGTGCGCCTTTAAGGAACAAATTAATGTTTCTAATATTTATACTAGAAATGTTATATTTAATCCTACTAAACAGAATGACTATATTTTTATTTATTTAATTTTAATAAAATGTAATACATAAATAAACTATAAAGTTAATTAATTAGTATGCTATCTCTATACTATTTAATACTATTAATATTATTTAACATAATATAATAATATAATTTAATTTATTATAATAACATTAAGATAATAATATTATTTTCAGCATGGTGTTGGTAAATATTGACGGGCAGAAGAGGAAACTGTCTTCTGATGACATAATGCAGCTGNAGAAGTCCCATGCCCACAAATTGTGAAAATGTATAATCAACACATGGGTGGCGTTGATGCAATGGATGCCCATATTGGGAGGCATAAGCTGAATGTCAAATCGAAGAAGTGGTACATGAGACTGTTCCACCATTTTATTGATATGTCAGTGATAAATGCCTGGTTGGCATTCAAGAACGTCACAGGAGACTGCATGACCCAAAAAGCTTTTAGAATTGACCTGGTTGAAACAATCTGTCGTTTGGGTAAGAAAGTGACTCCCCGAAGAGGAAGACCACTTGCTTTGGGAATTCCCTTAAGAGAAAGAAAATGTTCTAAAAAACTTCCCACCTCTGATGTAAGGTTTGATGAACATGGACATTGGCCTTCTATGATTGAAAAAAAAAATAGGTGCAGGAATAAAAATTGTAAAGGTATTACTACCATAATATGCACGAAGTGTAAAATCCACTTGTGCTTAACAAAAAATAAAAATTGTTTTATCTTCTTTCACCGTGATTTATCTGAAAACTAAATTATTAATTTAGAATTAATTAGATTATTTTAATGAACCATTGATTTATTTCCTTTTAATAATTTCTTTTAATATGTGTACTTATTCTATTGTTATAAATGATCTCCTAGTGTTCCTTTGTATTATTTTTAGCTTTTTCTTATTTTATTTTACGAGGATTTTTTTGTTACCACATAATGACATATAAGTGAAAATTTTATACAAACCAAATAAATGTATCACCTTAAAGTTCCTTTTTAAATTTTAATGTAGAACAAATACATATATATATATGTATATAAATATTATTATTTCTATGGTTACCTTATAAGCAATTTTATTTTGTGATCTATCTTGATTGTAATATATAAATATTTTTTCTCAATATTTATTTTAATTGCAATATAAATTAAAAATAATGTTTAAAGTTCTGTTTTCATTGTATTTATTATCCCCAGCATTGATTCCATTGTATATGCTATTGTGTGCTCTTACTTTAGTTTGAGTCTCGCTATGGACGCTAATTAGCACGGTGTAGACTACAGGCAACATTACTTCATCCTTATTTTTTAAATATAGGTGATGCCCAAATATTTTTTTAAGTATTTTTTTAGTATACAACATTGTCTTGCAATATCAAAAAAATTTAATAAGGGAGAAAAAAAAAAAATCAAATCATTAAGGGTTCAAATACTAAAGTAATTTTAAATAAAATAACCGTATGTTTAAATATATCATTATTTTCTTTATATTTCATAGTATTGGGGTAAAGTTTGCTCGTTTATATGTATTGATTGATGTCCTGCATGTTATTAATATAAAACATTTATTTATAACTGCTTAAGGCTCTACCGCACTTTGAGGGTAGAAAAAGCAGTAAAATTAAAATTATACTGGTTCTAAGCAAGATATCAAAAATCTAATCGCAGGCCTCATTCCTAATTTTAATTCTGCATAATTTTATCCCTATTTCAACTTCCTATGATAAATAGTACAGGCGCCATTTTAATACAACGAGTTTTATCGTTGTATTAAAATGAAGAATTTTAATTCTGCTCAATTTGAGCCCTATTTCAACTTCCTATGATAAATAGTACAGGCGCCATTTTTATACTATTTTATCGTTGTATTAAAATGGCGCCTGTACTATTTATCATAGGAAGTTGAAATAGGGCTCAAATTGAGCAGAATTAAAATTAGGAATGAAGCCTGTGATTAGACTTTTGATATCTTGCTTAGAACCAGAGTTATTTGAATTTTACTGTTTT
>KZ651266.1:1865005-1878390 GCA_001010745.2 Gerris buenoi | reverse complement strand
TATATATATATATATGCATATTGTTGGATTGTAAGGATGTTTGCTCGACTGAGCAGGACTTATAATTTTGGTCCATCTATTAAGGAGAATTTAATTTCACCCCGAATGGTTCATATTTCACTTTTCACACCCTCCTGAGCTTGATATTGCGTCTTCCCTCTTCTTTTTTCCTTGCCCTCGCTTATTTGGCCTTTTTTCCCCTGTAATTTCTCTTCGCTGTTCTTTATACGGTTATATTTCACGATTTTTGTATTATTTATTATTACTTTACATTTTTTAACCGTTTTGGAAGATGACGTTTTAAAAAAAATGAATTTTTAAAAACCATTTCTAAAGGTATTTCCACCTTTCTCTTTTATTTTATAATTTTTTGTAAAACGACAAAAAGTGTCAACCTTTTTTTTTCGTTTTTTTCTCTTTTTCTTTATTTTTAAATGTTGAATATTATTATTAACTATTAAATCCAATATCCATAATTTAATACCTGCACACTTTTTTTATAAAACTTATTTTGTAATTAAAATAGAATATAAAAATGCAAGCTATACAAATTTTGTTTTAAAAAACTAGGGGGCGCTGCCCCCTACTCGCTTCGCTCGTCAACCCCCCCCCCCCTCCCCAAGGGCCGCTGCCTAGTATAGAGTAGGTATTAGAATTATTTTGTCTATTTACCATAAGAACCGGGAACTTTTTAAAAAGGCATTCTTCAGCGGAATTTACTATGAGAACCTCCCCTTTCTCCCCCCGAGAACCTCCCCCTAACCCCTCTTATCTCTATCGCACTCTTACAGATAGTTAAATATATTTCACTCTCACTGAACTTGTTTGTTTACGAAACTTTTTTAATAATATAGTTAGATATAAACTAATACATTTACTACTGAATTGAATCAGGTATTAAAAATAGTCTTCCAATTATTACGGCACATAGCCTCCTCTCGTCCTATTTCGTAGATTTATTTGTCAACTTTATTTTAATTTACCATCGTTAAAGAGTAAATTTAAAGAGCGTAGACAGTTGAAATTTATCTGGGGCTATCTACGGGCTACTTTCGACAAACCATAACAATTTCATTACGATCTAATGACTACTTTTGTAGATATAGGTGTACATAAATGTATGTTTGTGCGCATGTGGAAGAGAAACTAATAAGCGCAGAACGTTGAATCTTATATTGGACAAACATTGAGCTAATTATAACCTACCATAAACATTTCATTAAAATTGGACGATTAGTTGTCAAGATATGTTAGTGCGAAAAAATTGAACGACAGACCGACAGAAACGGAACAAAAAATGTTTTCTATCATAATATCTGAAACGGATTTTTCACTAAGAATTATTGAAATCGGAGACATGAAAATTGTTTGTTCTTTAGAACGATCACATAGCTTTCGTCACCTTCGGTGAGCTCAGAAGCAAAAAAAAAAAAAAAAAAAAAAAAAAAAAAAAAAAAAAAAAAAAAAAAAAAAAAAAAAAAAAAAAAAAAAAANGACTAATGTGTGACCTTCGAAATTTGAAAAAAAAATACGTGTGGTGTCGCGGGACACCCGGTAGGAACGAAGTTCCTTACATTTTTCATTAAATATAAATTATAAAATCACATAAAATGCTAAAGACGTATAAACTGTTAACTAGGATTTATTTTCGATATTTATATAACCAAGTGACATATAATTTGACATATAACAAAAATAAACAAAACAAGTAACAGGGTTCCATAATAACATTTTTCCCCGTCTTTTTGAAGTTACGTTTACGAGAGCGTTTCGCGTGAACGCTTGGACGGATAACGTTTCCCAACGAACTCAGCCTGGAATTGGTAAAATGAACATGTGTACCAAATTTCAACTAACTCGGTGATCTTTTATCATGACGGTTATTTTGTGACGGTGATTTTGGTTGTTTTTTTTCGGATTCACTTCCAGGCTCCGAATGTGCCATAAGGAACTTCGTTCCAATAACCTAAAACACAAAAACACTTATTTCAATTAATTAATATCTTACTGTTATTCAATTTAATTCAAAGTAATTAAAGTTTTTTTCCTTCTTAGTTATCATTAACATAGTTTAATTTTATTTGTGTTTAAGTCAAGGGTTGGGTAAAATTAACATTTAACTAACATAATAAAGATAAAATTAAGTAACTTCACTCTAAACTTATTCTAAAGTCCTGAAATGCAAATTAGTTGGAGTAAGATCATTAAGGAAGTGTAAGCAAATTTTGGGTTATTAAGTTGCTAATTTGAGTCTTGTTTTTCGCTGTTTTTTTTTTATTTTAATCTTCATGTGCCCAAATTTCAGTCTTTGTTTAATTTTAAATGTCACCTTAATAAACTAACAATGCATTTAGGAAAAGGAAGTCAAAGTTTGTTGGATACAATGCCTGGAATATTAAGTTTAATTTTTTCTAAAAGTAATATTTGGAAGTTAAATAAAAGTTTTTGATTTAATTTTTAATTATAACGAATAGAACAAAACTGTAATAAGTAATGCTGTTTCGAGTATAAAAAAATAGTTCAAGTGTATTGGACTTATTTATTAATTTTGTAGGTCAGTCTATTTTATGCTCATTTCCTCAAAATTACATGTTTCCTTGTTTTATCATCTTAAAAGGCCTCGTTTATACGTTGCGATTCTGTATTGACGAGACTAACCAAGTAGTGGGTCGGACCGAAAATTAAAGGATGGAAATCTGGTATTCTTTGTGCTTATTAGTGTTACAGCTGGATATGTTGGTGCGTGGGAAGTTATTCCATATGATCATTAGTGTTACAGCTGGATATGTTGGTGTTTGTGCGTGGGAAGTTATTCCATGTGATTATTAGTGTTACAGCTGGATATGTTAGTGCGTGGGAAGTTATTCCATGTGTTCATTAGTGTCACAGCTGGATATGTTGGTGTGTGGGAAGTTATTCCATGTGTTCATTAGTGTCACAGCTGGATATGAAAGTGCGTAGGAAGTTATTCCATGTGTTCATTAGTGTCACAGCTGGATATGTTAGTGCGTGGGAAGTTATTCCATGTGTTCATTAGTGTCACAGCTGGATATGTTAGTGCGTGGGAAGTTATTCCATGTGTTCATTAGTGTCACAGCTGGATATGAAAGTGCGTGGGAAGTTATTCCATGTGTTCATTAGTGTCACAGCTGGATATGTTGGTGCGTGGAAAGTTATTCTGTGTGATCAATGGTGTAATGTAATAGCTGGGTATGTTGGTGTGTGGGAAGTTATTCCAAGTAATCATTAGTGTTACAGCTGGATATTTTGGTGTGTGGGAAGTTGTTCCATATGGTCATTAGTGTTACAGCTGGATATGTTGGTGTGTGGGAAGTTATTTCATGTGATCATTAGTGTTACAGCTGGATATGTTGGTGTGTGGAAAGTTATTTCATGTGATCATTAGTGTTACAGCTGGATATGTTGGTGTGTGGGATTTTGTTCCATGTGATCAATGATGTTACAGCTGGATATATGTTGGTGTTTGGGAAGTTATTCCATGTGATCATTAGTGTTACAACTGGATATGTTGGTGCGTGGGAAGTTATTCCATATGATCATTAGTGTTACTGCTGGATATTTTAGTGTGTGAGAAGTTATTCCTTGTCGTCATTTTCAGATGTAGGATTGAAACCTAAATCTTTGTTATTTTATTTAAAACTAAATTGATCCTGTGACTAAAACGTAAATTATAAAACTTAAATTGACTAAAACGTCATTTTAATTCAAACATCTGTCTAAAGTTTTTAACCAAGTTAAAGTTTTAAAACAAAAAGTTAGTGAATGTTGTGTTTTAGATACAAACATATGGCAAGTTAGCTCCCATGTTAAGGGGGTTATCTGGTAACAAAACATGACAAACCCATCGACTCGCCTGAACGGTATCAATCCTCGATAAACCACGGGAGAGTGTCATGTTCAGCGTATAACCACATGATCTGCATAACGGACCTCTGCATACGGATATATCGTTACGATAGACGATACCTAAAACCCTTATTGTTTGCTACATTTAGTATCACTCCGAATTTGAAGCTGTTGCCTCTTCAATTTGATCTGTAACCTTTTATCTGAGCCTTTGTTCAATATAGCACCTTTGCTGATATGTATGTAGTTGATTTTGAATGTGTTTTCTATATCTGAAAAACTTTTTAGTATTCTGAGTCCTAACTAAAATATAATCGGATAAAAGAAAGAAGAAAACTAAATAATAAAAAAATAAAATAAAATAAATAAATAAAAATACGTGTAGGGTCGTGGGACCCGGTAGGAACTAAGTTCCTTAAGCTTTTCATTAAATATAAATTATAAAATCACACTGCTACGTATACGTTGCTAATAACTTATATATGGTGGAGATAGAAAAGAGACAAAATTAAAAGTAATCAGCTATTTGTAGGTACTTAGCGGAGTTAAGGAAAAATTAAGAAATGTATTTTATTTTTATCATTATAACCAGCGTCTTGCAATAAATATGTATTGAATATTAAGAAAAAGATGATCATGATGAGTTTATAGTTAAAGCGGATGGTTGTAGTAGGTAGGGAACAGGTATATTCCCTAAACCTTACACCCTGCCCTATTCCATTTTAAATATTATAAAATATATCACTCCACTACACAAAAACTTTTGCTTGTGTCAGGTTGAAATTTTTACATGCCTGATTCAATTGTACTTTAGACGATGTGTATGAAGTTTTATTAAAATCATTATGTTTCAACGTAAGATATAGGTACAAACGTTTAATAAATAATGTAATACGTTTTCTCTATTTTAATAGTTTAGGTCCGCTTTATAGTTTTAGGGATCTCAACACTTCATAGCGGTGTCGATGTTGGTTTTAAATACGAATCTAACAATTTAAACCGTTTTCCCGAGAAAAATCTAGTTCCTGATATAGTAGCTTTAAACGTGGTCGGAGAGAGGCCGAGTTCGATTCCCTGTCGAGGAGAAGTTATTTTTATAATAAATTTGTTATTTTCTCGATAAATTTTCATGAAATGTTCAATAATAATTAAATGTACCTACGAAAGCTATTAAACGGAAAACATTGGGCTCAGTAATTTTGGACTCACACATGAGAAAGTTTGTTTGAATTATCTCGGACCGATTTTTTCCCCTGTGAAAAATAGTGCAAGACTACAACATGTTTTGCCCATTGTTATTTGAGACTCTCAGAAACAGGATTAATAAGAACTCTAGGCATGTTAGTTTAAAAATAAAGTGCAAAAATATTAAAAGAAAACTCAAAAATTTAATCACGATAAGGAAATTTTAAGCTCATCAAATTAAAAAAAAAGTACTTGAAAATTGTTGTTGTCGAAACGTTAACCATGTTTACTTTTCTTTCCTTACATTTAGAGTCACACGAAGAGAAAACAAAAACACACAATGTTAAAAATTAAACGGAACAGATAAAAATAAATAAGTAAAAGAGGGGGGGGGGGATATACAGTTAAATTTTCCAGTTGTTTTGTTTTGTTTTCATTAGTGCAAATGACATTTTCATGTTTAGCCAAAGGGAAAGAAAGGAAAATAGGAAAAATAAAAACAAAACTAGACCGCAAATGTTGTTTCTTTAAATGTTGTTCGGCGGGAAAGCAAAATTGAAGTTGTGCAAGAGGGAGGGGGGGGGGTATAATGATAATTAGGAATGATAAGAAGTAACTGAATTAAAATAATACTGGGTTACTTTTTATAGACTCATTAATTGCATTAGAAGATATCAAAATATATATGTACTTTTAGATTGGTCTAGTGTAGAAATATACTCGTACTCTTATTACAATTATTAGTATTAACCTATGATAGCGCAAAAATCGAAAAAATGTGGAGGAGAGCCTATAAAAGCACTGGTTTTTGAATTTGAGAAGGTAGAGTCAACTGGACAAACAAAATTTCACTGGCCCTATCCCTTGCATAGACCTGGTGGATTTAGTTTTTCCTCATATAGGTTGGCCAAATCTGAGTGTCAAAAGTTAATGCTAATTTTAAAAAGAGTTTACATCATTTTGTGTTTTAGATATCACAAGTGCTACAATAGTGATCACCATCACCTTCTTTAGTTATAAACGAGCCGGCTTTGATCCCGACTGACTTTAGGAGCATGAGCGCTTGCCGTGTGTTAACGCAAGTTAAGCAGCCTCGAGCAGGGTCAGAAGATGGATGGGTGACCGCTTCTGACCACAGCTCTGGGTTCGACTCCCGGACAGGGCCCCCGCTCAATTTCCATCAGCAATGTTTAAATAAAATCAGACTTGTAGTTTTTAAGATAAGTTGGTTTGCAAAAATTAAGTGACAGACAGCCTGTCTGAAGGTGTCTGAAACGGATTTCTGACGCGAATCAAGCGATAGACGCTGAACTACAGTCAACCAGTGACTATCGTAGAGGAGAGTTTGCATGTAAGAGTCGCTCAGCTAGGAAAACGGTAACATGCAAACTCAGAAGAGTTTGCAGGAGTCCTCAGCGATGGTTGCCCAGCGACTATCGCTTGAACGTTCAAAGCAAAAATTGGAACATAAAATACATTTTTATTTAATGTTAAATATTATTATAAAGAATTTAAAAAATGATTATGTTAATGGTTGATAAAAAACCTCTAAAGGAAACCAATTTTCGTTGGGAAAAACTGTATTAAATTAAGATTTGACTGCTGCTGTGGGGGAGGAAGGAGTAGTTGGAAGGACAGGAACAGGACTCTTCTATTTCCTATCTTTTCTAGAAAATTTTCTTCCTTTTTACCCCATGGCATTGGTCCCTTTTGGACCAATGGGAGAGTTGTTATTCCAGTCACGACCCAGCCGATGCCTCCCTTCGTCTCCCGTCCCTTGCCCTTCAACTAGACTAATTCAATAGAATGCAAATTGCTGTTAGGACGGACACGTCTTTATCCCGTTTGATCCTTGCAGACTTTTTTTTCCCTCAGCAAAAGAAAAACGGGGGAACCCCATTGGTACAAGAGTAAGAGAAAAGGATAGAACTAGGTGTCCTTAAACTTTCTTCCTTTTTTTCTGCAAATCACCTTTTTCCCAGAATCCCCCAAAAAAGGATAGAATAGAAAGAAAATCGAGGTAATTGGAAGCCGAGTTTAACATCTACTTTTCTTTATATTCTGCTTTATGCTTTTTTTTATAAAGGTACATTTGAAGATTCAAAATTAAGGTTATTTTGTGTCCTGTATTAAAAAATAAATTGATTTGACTCCTGTTATTTTTAGTTTGTTTTTTTTTTCAAAATTTGTGACTAAAATATGAAATGGTAATAATTATCAGATGTATTTACCAAAATTTTGCTGGGTGGAAACAACCTTGGGTAAATTCGGATTGTACGTGCCCCCACAATCCCGCATATTAAATTAAAAACTTTAATTTTTTGTACCCCTGAATTTTCAATAGCCACTCCGCTCATTTCCTGAAGAAAAACAATTCTCCTGTCTATAAACCAGGTAGAGTTCCAACTCGAAAAAATGACTGGGGCACGTACAATCTAAATTATCCCAACCTTGACTTAGAAACATGGGAATAATAGTGTGTAAAATGGTTACTGCACCATTCAGGATGTCAGAGACGAGGATAATACAAGGAGGATGATCCAAAGGATAATTAGGTGTTGAATTAAGCTGCAAGACATCGGATAACATAGGAATAATGCTGACTACATTATGCAGGATATCAGTGACTATTAGATGAAATGGATAATTAGTTGTTGGATTAAGCAGCAAGATATCGGATAACGTAGGAATAATGGTGGGTAGAATGGTGACTACATTATGCAAGATACCATTGACTATAATAAAATGGATAATTAGTTGTTGGATTAAGCAGCAAGACATCGGATAACATAGGAATAATGGTGACTACATTATGCTGGATATCAGTGACTATTATATGAAATGGATTTTAGTTGTTGAATTAAGCTGCAAGACATCGGATAACATAGGAACAATGGTGACTACATTATGCAGGATATCAGTGACAATAATAAAATTGATAATTAGTTGTTGAATTAAGCTGCAAGACATCGGATAACATAGGAATAATGGTGACTACATTATGCAGGATATCAGTGACTATTAAAAAAATGGATAATTAGTTGTTAAATTAAGCTGCAAGATTCCGGATAACATAGGAATAATGGTGTGTAGAATGGTGACTACATTATGCAGGATGTTAGTAACGATTATAAAATGGATAATTAGTCGTTGAATTAAGCTGCAAGACATCGGATAACATAGGAATAATGGTGTGTAGAATGGTGACTACATTATGCAGGATATCATTGACGATAATAAAATGGATAATTAGTTGTTGAATTAAGCTGCAAGACATCGGATAACATAGGAATAATGGTGTGTAGAATGGTGACTACATTATGCAGGATATCATTGACGATAATAAAATGGATAATTAGTTGTTGAATTAAGCTGCAAGACATCGGATAACATAGGAATAATGGTGTGTAGAATGGTGACTACATTATGCAGGATATCATTGACGATAATAAAATGGATAATTAGTTGTTGAATTAAGCTGCAAGACATCGGATAATATAGGAATAATGGTGTGTAGAATGGTGACTACATTATGCAGGATATCATTGACGATATTAAAATGGATAATTAGTCGTTGAATTAAGCTGCAAGACATCGGATAACATAGGAATAATGGTGTGTAGAATGGTGACTACATTATGCAGGATGTTAGCGATTATTATAAAATGGATAATTAGTTGTTGAAATAAGCTGCAAGACATCGGATAACATAGGAATCATGGCGTGTAGAATGGTGACTACATTATGCAGGATATCATTGACTATAATAAAATGGATAATTAGTTGTTGAATTAAGCTACAAGACATCGGATAACATAGGAATAATGGCGTGTAGAATGGTGACTACATTATGCAAGATATCAGTGACGCTTGCTTTCAACTCCTGATGAACGGATCTTGATGGTGAAATTTCAAGCTCTTATCTCTTGTCTTATCACGTTTATTATCTTTGCTGCCGGGGGATGAAACCCAAGTTTGTTTTGCTCGATGAAATGCTTGAGAGTTTGTTTAAGTTTTGAGACGAAGTTGGGATCGCTCCAGTAAGTCTTAACTCGTTGTTCTGTTATGCTTACCGAACTTAGTCCAACTTATTCCTGTTGCTTTAAACTAAGCTGAAAGGAAGCGCTGTTTTACACTACTCAACTTTCATTTTCGAAGTGTTAATATTCTTCTACAAGTTAAGTTCGGGTTCTTCTAATAAAACTTTATTTTCTAAGTCATTACGGTTCAAGTATTTCTCTGACCACGGGGTTTTGCCTATTTCTAAAACCTTATGTCTTCAATATCTGAATATTAATCAGTAGAACAAACTTCCTACTATCATGATTAATTAGAGAATCACTCATCCAAGTTCATTATAATTAGCATCAAATTAATTAATCTCTATATTAATATTACGCACAAGTGAAAACCTCACTAAATAACTAATTTTGGAATTCTTCCGCTTCCTTAATTGGAAGAACACTTTCACTTTGAGGAGTTATTAATTATGTTTCACTTGGGAAAACTTATTCGGGCGTACATTGAAATGATGGCGATGTTAGAACAGGGCAGTCATTTCGAACTGCAAAAATACAATGTACTCTGTATATTGTACGTAGAGTACCCAATATACAATGGATCTTTAATTGTTAATTTGTACCCTAAATTCATTCTATCAAATATTTATATATATGATATGTTTGTTTATCATTTTATAGTTTAAGCCCTTGACTATAAATGTGGAAAGACACTAGGAATGGTCCCAATGGAGCCAGATTTTTTTATTATTTCTTGAAATGGTGTCCATTTTTAATGTTAAAAACATTATTCAAAATCAGTTGGCTAATTGATGTATACATTAAGATTAAATTTAGTAGTTTTTTAAGGTCAAATATTAATATGAAGAAGAAATAATTTAATTTTGGTGATAATATTAATCAATTAATTTATTTAAAAATTGTTAAAATATATGTGAAACTGGGCAGACTAGCTATAATTAATAAATAGCAAAAAAAAGGTCCCAACAATTTTTAAGTAAAACTAATTCAAGCCGCGGTAGAGTAAATTTGTTTTGGTTGAAATTTACATCGGGAAACGAAGTTCGCGTTTCGAGACTCGTCCAAATGAAATATTTTTTATTTGAAAGGACGAAATTGAAAGTTTTTATTGTAAAACTCGCCTGTGATGGATATTTTAATCAACTGCCGACTTAGGCTGGTAGTCGATTCACCTATAAATAATCTCTCCTCTGGACCAGTCGAACCCCCGAGTCCTGGATTGTGAATCTAATGTGTTAACCGCTGTGCCTCGGAAGTAGATGATTTATACTGTACACAATGAATTGTTGTATAAGGGTATTATTATAACAATTAATATACTACATTATATTAATGTTGTTTTCATGTTTTTTATTCGCTAAAATTTTATGAAAATATTTTATTAATTGAAATTATGTTTCTTTGAGAAGTTATCTGACTGTGGCGGATTGTGGAGTATTTAATAAATGATTTATATAATACTAGCCGTTAGGCCCGCGGTAACGGGCAGAATAATAAATATGGTTGAGAAAAAGAGCTGAGAGATAATTAGTTATAATTAAAATAGATATTTAAAGAGATATTTACTGTTTAAATAGTAAGTTTTATGCAGTTATAATTAAAACATTTAAATAGGAAGTTTTGTGCTCCGATATTCGTTACATAGGTATGGCGCAAATGGTTTAGAATCTGGCTTACACCCAATAGCCCCGGGTTCGATCCCAGCTTATGGCACATCAATTTTTAACGTTATAAACAATTTAGAGGTGAGTCGTTGTTGTCGTTGTCGTCGTCGTTGTTGGGACACTAATCGATTATATAAAAGATGTATTACTTAAATGAGGGTTATTGTGCTATTTCATATAAACATTTCTCATGTTTATTCTGTTTCTGCAACTTTAGTTTCTCTTCTAATGAGAGTGAGTCTCTTGCATATATTTTTTTACTCACCTTGAAATATTAATGTTTAGTTTTGATATAATTGTCGGCCTTTATTTAGATAAGTTATCTTTAATATATAAAAGGACATATCTCTGTACAAAGGGTCTTGCCAAAACCGCGTCTAAACCTTGCCATTGATATGCATGCCCCTATGTAGGGGGATGGTGAGACAAGAAAAATGAGCCCAAGATTGAGGAAGGAGGGTAGTTAAGGTTTTTGCTCTTCCGTGAGGGTGCGCTCTCTCCCCGATTATGTTTAATATAGGATGTTTTACAACCTTTTAATTGGTAGTAATTAGTGCAGCTTAGGAATTTTATTCATTAAAATCTTCCCTACCCTCCACGTAAGTGAAAAAGTCTAAACTTTTTCCACTTCCTGGTTCGTACTTCTTCCTCTTCCTCTTCCTTTTTCATCTTCTTCCTCTTCCTTCTTCTTCCTCTTCCATCTTCTTACTCTTGCATCTTCTTCATCTTCCTTCTTACCTCTTCCTTCTTCTTCCTCTTGCATCTTCTTCCTCTTCCTTCTTCGTCCTCTTCCATCTTCTTCCTTTTCCATCTTCTTCCTTTTCCATCTTCTTCCTCTTCCTTCTTCTTCCTTTTCCATCTTCTTCCTCTTCCTTCTTCTTCCTCTTCCTTCTTCTTCCACTTCCATCTTCTTTCTCTTCCATCTTCTTACTCTTTCATCTTCTTCCTTTTCCAACTTCTTCCTCTTCCTTCTTCTTCCTCTTTATCTCCTTTTTTTTCCTTTTTTTTCCTTATTCTTCCTCTTCCATCTCCATCCTTTTCCATCTTCTCCCTTTTCCTTCTTATTGTTCACTTACTTTCTTTTCTTATTCTTCTTCATATCATCTGACTCAATGCTGCTAAAGCTCAAAAGCACTTGAATCAAAGAAAATTCAATTTTACTTTTTGTTTCTAAAAACTCAACACGCATGGTAACCTTTTTCAAATAATTCTACACATAAAAAACTTGGCCCAAACATACCTTGTTCACAAAACCACACGCAGAAAACGTGGCCCAAACAAACCTTTTTCACGAAACCACACGCAGAAAACGTGGCCCAAACAAACCTTTTTCCCAAAACCACACGCAGAAAACGTGGCCCAAACAAACCTTTTCACAAAACCACACGCAGAAAACGTGGCCCAAACAAACCTTTTTCACAAAACCACACGCAGAAAACGTGGCCCAAACAAAATTTGTTGTTTAAAGCTAATTACTAATGTTTGTTTACGGTTTGTTCCAGAAGCAGATTACACGTTGGATGATTCGTTCTGGAACGAGGAGAATCCTGTTGGTGAGTCAAATAACAGTAAGATATCGAAACCTTTATCTATTTCTTCTTCTTCTTCTTTAGCTTTCTATAACATCTTCTTATCAATACAACTTTCAGCTTCAATGCTTCCTTAAAAACAAAAAAAAAAAAGAAACACTTAAATCAATAAAAACATGCCGAGAACACGCTCTTCGACTTCAATAACAGCAACTTCTCCAAGCCTTAATCTATATTTCTTCCTCTTCATCTTTAGCTTTCTTTTTATTTCTTCTTATCAAAAGCTTCAATGCTTCACAAACACAATTCATTCAACTATTTGTTCCTTTAAAAGTTTAACACGCATACACTAAATACCTTTTTTAAAAACCATACACAAAAAACTTTAGCTTGAAAGATAACTTCGGCAGCATTTTTTATGTTTTCAATAGCTTTTTTAAATGCTTTTAAATTAAGTATAAAAAATATATACATAAGTATATATATATATATATATATATTTTACTTTATGTATTTTTGTACGTGGATAAATGTTCTAGCTTTATTATACTGCAATATAAATATAAAAGTTTATAGGTACTGTAATAAACATTTTTTAAGGAAATATAAAATACGATGATTAAATTTTTATTTTAAATACCTGTAATATTACTTTGTTTTAATTTTAGAAGAGAATTTAATTAAAATGATTTAATTTAAAAAAATAAAGTTATGAAAAAATAATAATAAAAATATTGCGTAGTTTATGCAATTTTTATGATAAATTTTAATTAATCATATACATAAATATACATCTCTTCAGGCCAATGATATTTCCGGGAAATTAATATAATAATTTTATTATAAAAATAAATATTTAAAAAAAAAAGCTTTTATTCGAATTCTTCTCAGCATCATGTGATACCCATATCATGGGCGTGATTAAAAAATAACATGTCCGCCATCTGGGCAGTCCGCCATATTGGATTTAGAATGATGTTCTTTAGCTTACAATGTATTGTCATCTAAACTAAACGTGTATGCATAATTTCAATTCAATCGGTTGAGGATAACTGCTTTAAAATCAGTAGCAAGATTAGACCCGAACATACATACATACA